>QNGE01001989.1:28683-87224 GCA_008508345.1 Paragonimus westermani | reverse complement strand
CAGAACCGAGAGGTGCTTGATCTCCAGAGTGAAGGAACATTTGCCTAAGTGGGTGCAGAGCTCTGTATTACAGAAGAACGACAGTGTTGTTGAAACACGCAAGCAACCGGCGTCCGCAGTCGCAAGACACGTCCTGACCACTGGTCACGTTATCGACCCAATGTGTGCATTCAGAATCTTATTACGTCACTCCAATCCAAGATTCTTGCGGTTTGCTGAGGCGGTCGCAATCAATCGACTGAAGCCGACCTTGTGTGTTCAGAAACAATTGCTCGTAAACCTGACCCTTCCCTGGACGTAGTGACCTTTCCTAAACCACCGATTGACTATCAACCCTGCTCCCTAACTGCTCGATATAAAAAACCCGTTTCATGTTATTGCAAACTTGGTACTGACGAGTCAATACGAAATGCTTGCATCTACCAGTTTTCGTGTTCTAACAGTTTTGTTCAAAATAATAATTGCTGTGTTTCTTCATAGTTTTTAACGTGCTTGTAAAACTTGTCGGGAATTGACATGGGTAAGGGATTCCTCTCCTTCCGGATATCTGACGGTTCTTGCGTTAAAAACAATTATCCGGCGTTCTGTTGAACGGTTCCCACTCTGTTGTTTCCCCAATCAGATTCTTAATCATGCATCTTCAGAGTTTCGTTACTTGAGCATTTCCGGTGCTCTTCGTCATAGGACTACCTTCAAAGCTGTACGTTAGTTGCCTACTGATGGCACTCATTGTGACTGGACCCATTTACCCATGGCCAGAGAGCTTACTTTGGTGGTCGACTGTCTCAGAATGATTGTTATTCGTTTTGTTCATGAGTCTCTGGGTCTTTAACCTATGCGAGTTCGCATAGTTCTTTATTCATTCCATTCTTAGTAAAACGTCATCCTCCACGGCTGTTTAACATTATCTTTTTTCGTTCTTCACAATTGAATACATCGGTTTCGTCTGCCGCGAACAGGTTTTTGCCCTCTTATTCAATTTTGTTCAACTTAGATTTATCCGGATCCTGAAATGCGAACCGTCAAGTATCCAAATCCAGAAGAAGGTCGTTCTGCGCTAGACCTAGCTATCTCTAGAGCTGAATCCGTCGGTTCTCGTATCATTTTGGCCAACGACCCGGACGCAGACCGACTAGCCGTAGCAGAAAAGCAACAGAAGTAGGTTTTTGAGTTCCTGACGAATTCATCCATAGCTGTTTCGTCTAAAAAACAGTTGATCTTGCGGGATTGCCTTAGTGTAAATTAGTAAACTTCTATATACAACTACAAGGTACCCTTCAAACACATTCATTTATTGACTGTCATGTTACTTGCCGTAAACTTGCTTACTAACGTCAGTGGATGGTCATCCTGACCGGAATACCCGTTCTCTGATTGTCATACGTATATCGGTTGGCGATTTCATTGCCAGCTCTTGTGAAACATGAGGATATTTGCTGGAATTTACTAATCAATATTTCTCAAATAGTGTAGCACATTTCACTCATCTTCTACCATGTTGTGGGAAACCATTAATAGGCGCGGGAATGTGCTACGAACCGGATTTACTAGTAGTTGATACCACTAATCTTGTGAGTATCGTCTGTGATGGAGTGAATAACCTGTTGATCCGTCAACCAGGTGACACGACGAATTTTGACATTCACCTGACTAATAGAAGCTTGTCATTAATAAAAACTAATCTGACTATCTACTAGGCATCGGTTTATAGGTAACCACCGATAACCCGGTATATTTGCTATCTGGTGATGCACTTGTGCCTCGGATAAACACCGTTCACTCCACAGCCAGTACGAGTTTTCTGTGGTCATGTGGAACAAAATAATGGTCCTTTTACATGAATCTGGATGAACCAGTTTCTTCAGTTTTCAGTCACCAAGTAGACGTTACTGGCGTTGGTTTCAAATCAAGAAGATTCGCATTATGAGACAAACTCTTCTTCACTAAACAACTGGTCATACGAGTACCGCCTTGGACAGAATGACCAAAGGAGTCACTTGCTTGTCGTAGAATCGTTGGTCTAGTGGCTAAGAGTTTGGCTTGCCATCACATATAGTGTCAAAACAAGAGCGAATCCAGTCATAGAATGTCAATTCGAGAGTGAACATTACAGAAGTTACTATTTCCTGTTTATCACTCAATCCTACTATTGATAGACGCCGAAACTCTGGCGCTATGCGTCGGTTGCACCAAGCTATAACAAGATCTATGTGTATTCGCGCGTCGGCGATGATGATGTCACATCGCCTGGTGATGAAACGTTTGCAACGTAACTGCCAAGCTCGGCGAACATATCAATACCAAAACCATCATCCCGAGCTACAAACAACACCACCACTGATCTCAACCATCAGAAGTCTTTCAACGCTTCGTTACCGATCCAGTATTCACTTTTGCATCATTATCTCTTGTGTAGCATAGACTGCAAAAACGCTTGTTAACTTAGAGAAGTTCCGGTGTCTTCGCTAGATGTTGACTAAAACAAGTGAATCTATCATTTATTACCACACTCTATTCATCATCATTTTCAGCCTTAGGGCCGTACCTGCAATACTATGGTTCAGACTGTCGCTAGTCCTGATGATAGCCCACAAGGTAGCAGATTGATAAATAAGCATATATATATATGTATATATAAGGGAGAGAAGAAACAACAAAAATGGTGGGGCCCTGTGAAGAATGACATTCGAAGATCTTGCGGATACAGGTTCACCATTGACTGTGATACGCTGACATGTCTGAGAACGTTTCCAATCAGCGAGGTGAATGGTGTCTAACCTGATAACCGGGCTAATGACGCCTACCAATCGAGTCAATGATTTCATGGACAGTAACCATTTGGTTGCATGGCCACCTTGCGGTTTCTGCGAGCCGTCAGCAGCCACACTGAATAGTGCACGGGACGACAAGCACTCCGTCGATATACACAGTACGTAACTATTCGTTGCCTCGGTTGTTGGTCGAAACCTACACATTTCTCAAATGCACACCGACGAATTATTGCGATGCTCACACACTCAGCCCGTTTGATACAGGCTAACTGAAGGAAACAACGGTAATCTAGTACCGGGTATCTCCATCCATCTTTCCCATGATTTAACTCAATTTCTCTGAGCCAGGCATACTGTGAGCGCACGCACGCATTGTAAATTCTGTTTTCAATAGATACCTGGACGTCTCCATAACGCCACTAGTGACGAACATCGATGGATGCACTACGTGCTTTCGCTGTTCTTGTGGGCATCTCACCAACAGTATTACAAGCTGTTGAGGTGACACTACTCAAGTGAGCGAAGCGGTCTACAGTCTCAAAGCGTTTGCCTGCTTTAACGAAGGGTGATCAGTACCACCCCAATTTTACAATAACACGTCACCTACTGAAAGTATATATTGCATATCATGTAGGTCAGTCACCGCATTTAATCGATTCAACATTATGTGCATGTTTTCTATAGAACTAAGTAAAAGCAATATCATTTGCATACTCAACATCGGCCAATTTACTACCTAGGAGAATCTCCGCCCCGAGATCCTGGACACATGGATGCTGTTTCCAGTGTATCGTCCATCATATAGTTAGCAAAAAAAAAGAGGGAAATCGGGCACCTCTGTTGAGTCTTACTTTAAGTAGAGGACGCTCGAGATAGCTACTTATAATTTCGCTATCTACACTCAAACCGAGCATTCAATGACTTCACTATACAGACATTTTTCATCGGGACTTTACTGTGATGAAGACATTCTCGATGGGTATGCGAAGCACGTAATTCGAGATCAACCTTCGGGTCTCAAAGTACCGTGACCGTTGACCAGGAAAAGGTGTGCCGATTCTTCAGTGTCTGTCCCAAGGTACATGTGTGGTCGGCACATCCGCGATCAGGTCTGATAACTACCTGCTGTCCTCTTATCTACATTTTTGTTTTCAAAAACCATCGCATCATGAAACTCGTGAGTATCCTGGATGCGATAGAAATAGACTAACATCTCTGTCACATGAAACCCGGCCGTTTTTGAAAATGGGAACGACTATTCATAAGCTCTAATCACAGGGCACGATTTCGGCCTCTTCTACTGAACGAAGGAGCGTGTTCAGTTCAGAACTATCTCTCACCATCATCGTCGAGAATAACTGGAGAGAGAAGCTCAGGACCTGGAGCCTAATTGTTTTTCATTAATCTAGGCTCCAGTTGTTTACAGAGGATCGTTGCGAACTTCACACAGTCTTCATCATCCACAGCTGGATGTTCTGGTTCAAGTCAGTTGAACTGTTCTTCAGTGTTCAGTCTGTCTGTCAAGTCGCTGCGATGAGCCGTACCTGTTTCACATGTTGTGATCATTAGCACTGCTGGTGGCTGGTGCAACTGTGGGTTTGGGAAAACAGTACCCGGCTATTCCCTGGCAGATCTGCCTTCTCCGTTTCCTCTCCAGCTCACTCGACCGAGCAAACTTCATGTTCCTTATACAGACCTTTCGTAAGTTTTGCGGCTGAGCTCACGCTGATCTTTTTCGCATCCAGAGCCAAGGGGGATCAGTCGATATTTGTTCCGAAGTTCTGCTCTATCAGTAGGAATCCACTCCTGTCGCAATTGCAGTGCTCCTGTGGAATAAATCTCTTCACAAGGGGTTTGCATAGCTGCTGAAATTTCTGCCCACTGCTCGTTTGACTCACTCCATAATTGTTACGCGAGCGGCTGAGCTGTCTGCTGCTTGATAAGCGTTTCGAATGTGTTCTCGATACGCAATTTGAGTCACGGTGGTTACTCCACGATAAACGACAGTCTTCCATGGAGTGGCGCGATTAGTAACTGAAGATTGTATGATCAGTTTCGTCTAGGGTTGAGTTACACAAGGTTGGTTTCACGTAACACTACCGTCTTAAATGTCAGAATGCGCACCTCCATTACAGAGTCCGTGATATGCACATATTTATAATGGTCGGTCGGAATTGTTAGTGCGTTGCACCTGAACACGGAATATGCCTTCTAGCCGCTGTTTTTCCAAGATAAGATGACCAGTTTGTAAGTCCCGTAGCCAGCTAGGTCTCGTGGTCTTTCTCGATCAGTCTCGTAGGTTTGGTTTTGTTCAGCATTTCTGCACACACCAATCCATTGATTATTCGAGATACATTTGATCGTAAACTCATGGATGAATCGGAACTAAAACTTATTTACTTATCGTAGTTACAATTTATCACCGTAATTTTCTCATATTGTCTGATTTATGGTTGGCTTTTGTAAGCCGCATAGAATGTGTTTTTAGACCGGATACGATCGCACAATCGGTTTGGTGCACCAATCGTCAGCATTAGTCGTTTTTACGGTTCTTTCTTTCCTTGCGCATGTGGTTGATCTCATGTCTATTGATCCAATTACAAACTTTCGGAATTTGACGCATTTGCTTACGTGGTTCGCTTACTTTTGGTAAAAACCATCAGCTGGCCTCTTGTGTTCTACGTCACCGTTTCACTAGCCACTTAAGTATTATGGTTGTTGCGCTGTTGGTATTTTGGTTACCTTCTTGAATTAGCTGGCATTCATATTTTATGTCCGACTCAACATAACTAACCACTGAGTAACTGGAGCGTAAATCGTTACCGCATCAAGTAGCTTGGATGCATTAGAAATCTTGTCATTTCCTCAATGGTTGACGCGTGTTTCTGGAAAAGGGAACTGAAGCTAGCCAAATCCCAATAGTTTGAAGCTGAAACACTCAACTCTTCGACCAGACGTGTTTCTAACTCCTTCAAAGGAGCGAAAGAAAGGGTGTGTCTACGTCTGATGCTTTGTTTTGTTGCAGTAACCTAATCTGGTATGCGACATCCATTTTGGTTAACGGGAGAACCTCATAGACTGAGAGTGTCAGGAGATAAAATCAACGACACCGGCTACCAGTTGATCTATCGTTTGAAGTCATCATTCCATCGTTCCAGCCGTTGTTACACACATGAATTCGGTTTGTGCTCAAACGATCTCAAAATTAGTTTTAGTTCTCTTACTTATGCTTTGTTTGTGGAGTATTCCTCTCGATTTCTCACCGTGAATTCAGTGACCTTGGTGAACCTGAAACTGCTTACTTGTGAGTCTTTATTATTACAGTGACGACGTTGAATTTCATCAGTCTATTTTCAAAATTGCACACTTCTGACAAATTAGTTTGAAGTTTCACCCAGTTAAATGTATTCAACTCTCCTCCCAAGAAAACGTACTGTTTTGCTACATCCCCAGTCTTTGGAAGTACCTATCATGGTTCATCTGACCGGGTTTCGGAGTTCTCCGTAACGTTTGCGCCTAGTAGTTGATCCTATTTTACGAGTTTCCAAACTTTTTTGAATTCCAGGCGGCTGGTTAATCACGAAATCCTCGTATAATTTGCGTTTCAGCGGCCAGTGGAAAATATTCTCCGGCAATGAATTGGGTGCGCTGTTTGGGGCTTGGATATGGTCTATGTGGCGTAAATGTAATCCCAAGGCTGACGGTAAGAATTGTATTTTTCTCTTTGTGTATTCTTAGTGAAATTATTCAATTTTCCCTCCCATGTGTTCCAAATTCAAGGCAACTAGTTAGGTCAAAACCACTGCTCATTTGACGGTATCTTTCTTAATGTTTTTTAATAATCAGTGTCCGGTGACAAAAACGATTTGCTTGGTTGAGATTTCATCAGGCTACAGTTAAGTGTTCTGCGGTGTTTTCATTTTGACTCTGTTAGGACATGAACTGTGCCAAGAGTATCACATGCGGAACAACCATATGGGGCGAGCTCTATGCAGACTGTCTCGTTAATTCTGAAACAGAAGTTTTAGTACAATAAAACGACATTTTTGATCGTTTTTTCCCTGTGCACAAACATTCTGATGGGGGAAGTGTTACGAAAATTCTGTGTAAACAGTTAACGCTCAGTGGACGTATGTGAACTTACAAATGTGGTATGTGCCAATCTTTTGGGCTTGTTTCCCCATCATTTACTTCTGGAAACAGTCTATACGTTGTCTGAATCATTTAATATTTTTTTCAAATAATAGCCTAGTCCTATTCTGGTCATACGGCGGAACAGAGAAGTTTTAGCATTTTCTAGTTTGTTGAACATCTTTTTAGACCTTATGAGGCGTTTACTACCCCACTCGCTCACCTCCCGCCTTTCATGCGCACGAAGTAGGTATACGTGAAAAACTGTTAGCCAGCTCGTGACTTGTGTCGGTGAGCAGGCCCAAACGCAATCGATTGTTAATTGGCTGTTGCGAATACTGTGTTACTGCAATCATCTGATGGTGAATGGAAATTAGAATTCTAACGTTTACAATGCAAGGCTTCTGCTGTTATGCGACCTACTGGAATACATGTGAATGGGCCAGACTGTCAAACTATTCAGACTTAGCGTTGTGCGCCCATGTAGGTTTCTGATGGTTGGGAACAGTGGTGTTGTTGTTTGTAGCTCGGGTTGATGGTTTTGGTATTGATATGTTCGCCGAGCTTGGCTCAACTCTAATGACCCACCAACAAAACCAATTGCACTACCATGCATCAAAACCGTATCAGAAATGACCGCCAGACTACTGAGAACACATGGTATCACGCTAGCACACAAGCCAACAGCAACATTGCGAAAGATACTATCAAAACCAAAAGAACAATCCAAACCCACTGACAGAAGAAATGTCATTTACAAAATCCAATGTAATAACTGTGAACAACACTACGTCGGCCAAACCGGACGGAAATTATCAACACGAATACATGAACACGAACTGGCCATCAAGAGACACGATCAATTGTCCCTGATCTCCGTCCACAAGAGTGAAACTGGACACACCATCAACTTTAGCACCGCAGAAATCCTTACCCAGGCCAATACCAAACATGCAAGAGAATTTCTCGGAGCTTGGTACTCATCAACCGGTTCAGTAAACAAACACATCGAGCTAGACAAAATCTATGAACTAATGCGAATCAAGGATTTGAGGAGACGTAAACGCCATTGAGCCCAAATACCGGTAAACCCAAACAGAGTAACTTGAACTGATGAGACAATCAACCAATAGTGGGTCGGTCCAGAGGCCAAACACGACGGAAAGCGACCAACCAGAATCCAGGCTAGTAGGTCAACTCACTCTCCTATATAGGAGCAGGCATCGATCAATCTTCACATTCAAAATATACGCTGAAACACTTACGCACTGATGATGTCACCTCGCTTGGTGATGAAACGTTTGCAACCTAAATGCCAAGCTCGGCGAACCTATCAATACCAAAACTATTCAGACTTAGGTAAACACGGCCGAGGTGTCGGGTTTGAACCCTCAACGTTGAGGTTTGAAGTTTGCGTCTTTGCCGATGAATTTGTGTATTTAATTCCCCCAGAGAGCGACATCGAAGCACCATTGTGATGAGGCTGTAGTGAAGTGCTGATTGCGAATTTATACGACAACTATTTGAAACAACTTTGAAGTGAGATTCCACTCACAAAGAAATGCTCTTCAGGACATCACTGTCCAATCTATTTTCTCACTGCCATTAAGTCTTGGTTGCTGTCACCCATCATATCAACGGACACGCCATTTCTGTCATGTGGTTGTGATGTGCATCAGCCTGCGGAACTTCGCCTGGACCAATCGAATGAAGTAACTAATATTTTGAAACAGCGACATTCTACGCATATGTGGATGTGTTGCAACAACTATCCATTCGTAAACCGTCCAGAATTATCTATTCACGTGTCGCCGTCGTGTGTGTCGTGTTAAATGTAAGTTCGTAAACCGAGTTGTCACATGGTGACCGCGGAGGTTTTATGTCAACAGTAAGAAGCACAGAGAATTAGTGATCACTGTTAGGGTCATCTCGTGACGTATGTACTTAGTCGGAACTTCTTCGTACAGCCTTCACGTAACCTACTAGCTTGTGGCTAATGAATTTATGATTTGGTCTTCATTCGTCTCCAGCGGTTTGTGTTCCAACTGCATTGTGACAGTATACGATGAGCAAACTTGGTTTGTTATTGTTGTACATTTTGAACTCTCCGCTCTGTCCGAACTCAATGTACTGAGCCTCTACCGATTGTGCAAAGTTTTGTGTGGAGGTTAATATCTTTCACTTGTACCCTCATTTACTTTCTTCCCCTATCAGTTTCTAAAGTGGGTATGCTATCTAGTACGGTGTCTTCAAAAATTTTGCAAACCATTGCCAAAAAAGAGGGTTTCTATTTCGAAGAAACTCTGACGGGTTTCAAGTGGATGGGTAATCGAGCTGACAAACTCGCTAAGGATGGGATTCAAGTATTGTTTGCGTTTGAAGAAGCAATTGGTGAGTCTCTTTTAACACATAGATGAGGTAGCTTTTATTTCTGGACCTATACTTGGTTTGATAGTTAGAGGTTTATGGTATGGATGCCGCCGTCAATCAAACTTGAGATGACAATGTCAACTTCACGCGCTGTTAGTGCGCTTCTGATTCGTTTTTTGGGCAGTCGAACTGACGCTATCATTCACTTGACTTCAAAATCCGCACAGTTGCAAACGCCAGCACAATTTCATACGGGCTATACCTTGCTGACTGACAACTCACCCCACCAGTACAACGGTCGGAACTTCAGATAATGTTAATGTTTCTTGACGTTCATTCTAAAACCAACATTCAACGGACTGTTCATTTCTATTTCATGTTTATTCTGTTCACGTGAAATTAGTTTAATCACCCATTTGAAGTAGTGCTTATAAAATGGTTTACCGAGCAGCGGAGAACGTGACTTGAAGGTTGTTGGTTCTAGTCGTGGTCTTATGAATGTTTGTCGAAATCTAAATTGAAGCGCAACCAATAGTGGCCTGTCTGTTCGTGCTGGAATACCGGAAGGTATTGAGACAATTTCAGTCTAATTTTGTTTCAACCGTTCGTGCCATATTCTAAGCCAACTAGCGTGTAGAACGTTCTTTAACTCTCTATTTTGAAGACGCTTTCAATTTTCCTTTTGTGAGATGCTAGTGAACTAAACTGCGACGTTAAAGCCACGCGTAAAAGGTCAAGGGATCATGTGTGTGTGTGTGTGTGTGTGCTTGTCGGACGTTTCACTTCTCCACATCCACTGTGTGGATGTCTCGTGTTTATTATTTTGCGTATACCGCCCGCTCCCCGGCCTCGGTTTGTTACGATGTGTTCGTTTGCCTTCAGTGTTGTGTATATGGAAATTGCGTTCATAATGTCGTTTCGTTGGGTGTGTGACACGTAGGGTACACATGCCATGTCTGAGTTTAAACTTCACACGCTACACTACTTGCGTGTTTGTTTGCCGGGTCGGAGTTCCTGTGCCATTCATTCGGATCCACAATTCCGTCTATTGCACTCAACGGAATTGTGCACCTTATTTCTTGGCAGCACATTGAACCGTTCGACTACGTTTGCTGGTTTATATCTGAATTGGAACAGGTTGCACCCAAAGCCGTCCGAAGTTCGGGCTTTTCACAAGTTCAAGTGCTCCGGGAGATTTTGTCAGTCCAGTCTGTTGTGAACAAGAGTATTCGAAATAACCAGAACCCTCGGTTGGTGTACTATTCGGTGTCAGAAGTGGTGCTCAAGACGTAATTTCGTTGGGGAAACTGCATTTTGAGGATTGTAAGAAGGCAGTGGTCTTATTCGCCAAAAGGCCCCTAGTCGGAACTCTTGTGGCTCACAAATTCGATGGTTAGAGGCGTTAGGACAGTTCGTTGCTAATTAAAGTCGAAGACGACAGAGTAGGGAACAAGACTTGTTTCCTGTGTTTGATCATCAGGCTAACTACAACACAGTAAATATGAAAACAGTAACCAGGGTGAGTCAGATAAACGGCCAACATAGGTTATGGACGGCGTGTTGTTTATCAGTTACACATTCACTGTTCTGAATCGTGGGCTTGACGGATTGTGGACCAGGGGCGATTGAGTGTCCCCACAATCAATCAGGTCCACGATTTGGAACAGTGACTGTGTTACTGATAAACAACACGCCGTCCATAGCCTATGTTGGCCGTTTTTCTGACTCACCCTAGTTACTGTCCTCATATTTTTTGTGTTGCAGTTAGCCTGATGATCAAACACATAGACCAAGTCTTGTTCGCAACTCCGTCGTATTTTCGAACGAATTGAACAATCCAAAGACTCGATCGTAATTGAACTCACTCCTATGAATGCTGTCCTTGTTTGACTGAGTTATCTGTTAAGTTAAGATAACTATCCAACTGGGCAGATGCTATTCACTCTCAGTCACGCTTTCACTGTTTTTTTCGCAGTTCATTAGCGTCTGGATGTGGAATGCTTGAATTGAAAAACGGATGTCTCAATACTCACCCCATTTCCCTTTTCCCCCGCTGTTTCGAGGCTGCTTCTTGAAATACCTACAAAACTTGTGACCAGTAAAAGACAGAGTTACCAGTTGTCGGATACGTGTACTGTTGGCTTGTTCGATAGACTTGCGCTTCCACAGGTTAGGTATCTTTATCCATTGAAACATCCTATTTCCAATACCTCTCAGCAAACCGTAGAATTTATCGACAGCGTATTCTCCATCTGGACATGTGTCTCATCAGATCAACCATGTGTGTTATGCACCAAGAGGTGAATTTTCGGTGCATCACTTATCTCTTCGGTAAACAAAGGAGAAACAACTCAATGTGCGTTTGTCACACAATAATAATAAATATCCTAAAAGTCACGAGCCATCAGGTAAATATCTACAATCCTGATTAGTTGAAAAGCACTACTGATTCACTTTCGTAGTTAGCCCAATACTTGAAAAGCTGGGTTTATTTAGAAGCTGAGTTAGGTAACGGATAGCAGAAGAATAAGGCCGTTTTAATATCCAGCACAAGAGCTACGCCTTGACCTGAGTAGACCGTCTAACACTTCTTGAAAAGCACTTAAATTCTGCAGTCGGTGGAGCCATCAGCAGATATTGTTGTTGAACAGTAGGATGTAGAGCCCAGAGCTGGTTTTTGATGACTTGCAGTATACGGTCCAATCCTAACGAATATCGTATCTACAAACACGGCATCAGCCGTCGACTTAGTCTTAGAATCACCAGCCGAGGTCATCTTTGACCGTTTTTCTCAACCTCTGAGCGGTGACATTTCCTTCTTGGAAGATCTGTCATTCTTTGATCTTTATTTTCATATTAATTCTATTCTTCCTCCAAACTTATGGGACCTCACTTAAATGGAACGGTGCTAGAGAGAGCTGAATTTTTTTACTCCCCTAAAACGGCTATAGGGCCACATATAACCCAGATTACAGTTGTGGCGAACGAACATCATTTGGACAGGAAAACCTCACAAGGTTGAAAATTTGCTTCCTATGCCTCCGGTGAGTAGATTATCATATCTCAGCGTGATAACGCGGCTGACGGTCGAGAGAGAGAGAGAGTTCTTGTGATTATTTTCATAAAACCATGACGATTACATTGCCTGGGTTCTCGGTCCAATCGATGTACACTATCAGGATCCGTAGACATTAGGTCAGTGTTAAGTATATTTTATCGGTTTACTGTTACTGTCACGGAGGTAGTTTGGCGAAAGTTTTAAATGCGATAGTCGAGCAATCACAGCCAGTGTTACCGTCACTGTTGGTCTAAAAACGAAGTACACTTGCTTGATTCACAGTGCATATGATGCCTTCTCGCTGTTCACCTGTGAATCCATATTCCGACCTACAACGCACCATTCTCAGTAAGATCGCTGCACAGAGTCTGGAGGTGTTTACGAGTTTATTGTTTGTTCATGGACTGTTTGAAATAAACCATTTTGCTGAATTCCTCCAGAGTGGAAATTTTGGAATTTCGGTGTTCCTGTAAACTGTTTTGCAAATGGCTTCGCGTGTCCAGACAACACTTGAGTTGTGACGTTATGGTCAGTCACCACAGACGAAGATACAGTGATGGGTTCATTCAGATCCGAAATGATTCTCAAAGGTTCGCCTTAAATAGCAGAGCTTTTTATAATCCTCATTCCTCTCGCGATTGGTGAACAAATAACACCTCTACTGTCGAGGAATTCGCCAATTCCCCGAAAATATTGTGTGCCAAAAACTAACAAAGTACACTTGTGTGTGACCTCCATAGTTGACACGGTCATGCGCCACTTCGTCCTTCAACCCTTGTGCCACATCTCTGGCACCCCACCTACGCTCATTACTGTACTGTTCGGCCGACCATTTGGTGCACCTTTGATTTAATCTTCTGATCGGTCACAAACCTTTTAAATATGATCTGGTTTTTGACCGTGTTGTCTTCGGATTGACATAAGGGGACTCTGCCCGGAGGCCAGTCTTCTCTCTGTGTACACGCGTTAGCCTCGGGTGGTTGGGTTGGCCGGGAAGTCCGTTGTTCGCTACCGTTGACTATCGTTCCGTTATACGTCGTCTTACTGACCGTTTTTCCGTTATCTACTTACGTACCCGTAGGACAAGCAAACCACTTACATCTACATAACCATTTATCTTTATGCCGGACTTGCCAGACAAGTGCCGTATGAAAGTTTGGATGTTGTTGGATAATGAGACCAATTGTGTACACAGCAAGTTGTATTCAGTTGCACAAGGTCGGGGCCAGCAAAGCAAACGGCCTTTGGCAGTAATGGTGATGTTTCTAATGTAAGGATTGATCGATGGAGATAATAACGCCACAACTGGTAATTTTCTCACCAGTCTGGTCTTGGCACGTGTGCTGTGCAAACGGCGTACAACACTGACAGGGACGTTGTTTTGAATCGCAGAGGAGACCAGACTGAATCAGAAGCTGTTCATTCTATTGGAACAGCTCGGTAGATCAACATCTTACGCATTATCAGATGCTCGTGGTCATTCATCCGATAAGAAAAAGTCTATGGGACATTTATCCTGTGATGAAAATAGGCGTGGAGTCACCATTGTTGACAGCATGCTACCGATAAACAACAACCGATGTGTATCTTGACGGTGACCGGTAGATGTTTTTGAAAATTTGTTTGATGTAGTAGTTTCGATTGATACACTCTGGAATTCGTTTTGGCGTTATCAACCGAACGGAGCAGTCTTCATTTGTGTATTCAGAAACAGTTCATGCTGTTGCCGCAGTTACTCTGGTAGCTGAGCATGATGATGCAGGGAGGAATTGGTGATGAGCGCCTATCTGCGTGTGCATAGCTGTCATACTTTTGTTTCCCGCTGTGTTCTTGTTTCCAGTTACCTTTGCGCGTGTGTTCAGACTGTGCGAAATGTTGACCGGGAGGACATTACATTATGCTCATCTTCTGTTTACTCTGTCAATACTTTTCACTAATCTAGACTTGAAGTACTCTCCTTGAATAACGTATCATTGAACCGGCTGTGGAGCCTTTCACTGACCTGTCACTAATTCTCCTTCTTCTGTGCACTCCTACCTGAGGAGAGATGTTTTGACTGACAATTCATGCGAAGCTAATTTACATCCTAATTTTCGAGTACTTGACTATCTACCCTCAAAAAGCTTACCCTCAATCTCTCTGTTTTACTGCCTTCATACAAAATTGTTCCTACAAACTCCCGCGTAGCGTTGATCACACACCTTGGTCTATTTTGTCACAGGTTTCATGTGTGGGGACGTCGTGTTGGACAAGGATGGTGTGGGCGCGCTTGCCGTGATGTCAGAGCTGATTGCGTCTGTGTACCAAGATCGATCGTCTTTACAGGAATTCCTACAAAGTGTTTATTCCAAGTAATACGTAGTCCTGTTAGCCTACGCATTGGTTCTTATGTGTGCGTTTAAATGATACATATTTGTCTTTAGTAGTGTGATCACCAGAACTGACCCAACAATCAACTCATATGAGAGGGTGTCCCTGACTACCTCTTAGTCTGAGGGTCCAGTTCTACTTGGAACATTCAGGCCGATTTTTGTATTGAACGAGCCTTAGTATCGTCTATATTCAAATCGTCTGTCATGTTCCCCGCTGTGTTCGTTCATGCTGTTTATGCGAAATGATGTCTGTATGACCAGTTTAGTTGTTCGCGCTGGTCACGTTGAAACTGAACCTTGACTTGGTGTGATTTCTTGCGCATCCCAAGGATAGGTTACGCCAAACTTGATAGTGTGATGATCACAACAACAGTCATTCATATCAAACAGGCTAATAAATGGGAGTCTGACAAATCACTGTCTTTTGACCCTCCAACTTATGGGTTGAAAGAAGGCTGACATCTTATTATGGAAAAACACAAGTCCTATTACACTGCCACTCACCCTAGACCTCGTGTTACAGTCTGTGGTTGAGAACTTTAATCGTTCTATTGTTTAGGTTTGAATGTCCTGGTAGCGTTTGAGCCCATAACACTTATAAGTATCCACAGTGCTACTGATCCCGTACTGTATCGGCCGCCTAGCGGCATATACCAGGTCGTCTTGCCTGCTGCACACAGCAGAGTGGATAGACGAAAACATGCTACTGTTAACCTCTCTTCCACAGATTTATCCTATTTAACTCTCAGGCTACTTCCGATCCTCATTTCTGGTAACTATACAACAACTTCCACGATGGCATAGCTAACTTTAATGGCACTGTCCTGGTGAGTCATCTCTTACCATCCAGCCTATGATTTCCTTTGTCCCTCGTTTAGACTTAGAATACGAGTCAATATGGGTGCTTTTAACGTTCGCACTCTGAAACAGGTAGGTCAACAGACAGTCTCACGGACGTTATACTCAAATTTTTACGTCTGTTGCATTTTAGAAACTAGAATTCAAGTTATTAGTCGATATGTGAAACTGACAACAAACGTGCCGTACACGCGTTACACACTTCGGGTGATCCTACGGCCGCCGCTTGAGTATGTACAGTCCTCCGTAAAACGGTCACAGCCACATTGGTAAATTGGCTGCCCGTTAACAATTGACTCGACTCCATCCGTCTGGCAGGTTCCGTTAAGGCCAGCGCTAGATACTAGATCTTCAGAATTCTTCGTTGGGCCGATTTACACTCCAACTGACCACAGTGCGGTTGATATCATCTGGATGCCCCTGTGATCGACAGCTCTGACGTAATACTTTTGGCCGGAGGTGTAAACGCCCACCCCGACCGCCTTGATGAGGTCGAGTCTCATGTGGATAATAAATTTGGGCTGGCGCTACATCGCTTGGATAATGGTTGGTGGCTGTCGCAGTTGTGTGCCGCGCACAGGCTATTTTTTAGGCAGTACTAGTTTTGGACGTCGTGTACATCATTGTTATACTTGTCACCCTTCTTCCCAGACCCAGATCTGGTTTCAGGTGTACCATATCGCTGTTAATTATTGGTGGCATGGCTCCATTCAAGACTAACGTTCGTATTCGATCACATATCCGGATTCAAACCGGTTTAAGTGCAGAAAACGGTCAACTTTCGTGTAGACTGTTTACCGTGGCCACCGCGGGCTATGCAGCGTGATTAGTTGACCAATAAAACGCACAGCCCGAGCGTGTTGTGCCCGTAGCACGGCCCTTGTGCTCGCAGATCTTGAGACGGATCCGAACGACCATTGCGGCTGTTCTAGGAACGGTCGTTTTTCCGGTTGACCATGTGCTAAACAAGTATACTCAAAAAGATTAAGAGTAATTTTTATAAAACTTTAGTGGTAACCAAACGTACCTAGCGCAAGCAAGTGTTCATTTAGCATGTATGTAGGCAAATAATAGTTGAAACCTGTGACGCATAAGCCGAATGATGCGAAAATGATGTGTTATTGTTTGCACTAATCATAAGAGAGAAACGACTGTCGCTTTTCGATACACCCACAGTAGCCGCCGTCAATCTGGTTGCCAATGTGCAGATTAAAAGCTATCGTGTGTGCTAGAACTTTAAAGGGTCGAGCTGTTTTTTTAATAATACATCTTGGAATAGCACTTTAATGGCTTCATCGCGGATTGTCGAGAACAGATAAAATGAACTTGGAAATTAATCGAATTTCACTAGTTTGAGAAGCATGAGAGCAAACCTTTCACGTTTCAAATTTCCTATCGGAAGTCCAGCGACCAGTGATGTATATACTAATTTTATACGACAGACAAAAGATGCCAATCTTCGGATCTTACTGAAGATCAAACTGATGCTGAGTCCGCATTAGTTGGTTGGGGGTTTGGTATCCAAAGTATTTGGCTTCGAAGCGACCTAACCTCACTTGGTAAGTTTATGCTTAGGACTACCATAGAGGTTTAGTGGTGCAAGTATAATCATTTATCAGGGTGAAAGGCTGCTGTCCTATGGATCTTTGCTAACAGGCTCAGCCCGTTGACTAACACATGTTAATATGATACCCATTCAGTTACAATCTACTTTCATCTCCTTATCTAATAGTAATTCCTTTGTAAACAATTGACATACATTATCTCCGTCCTCTACCGTTTTTAGGTACGGTTACCATATTACCAATAATAGCTATTACTTCTGCTATGATCCATTAAAAATCTCTGCCATGTTCGAACGTATTCGCCACTGGCCGGACAAACCTGGACCGGCTGGATACCCACAGGCTTTGGGGCGCTTTCGAATTGTAGGAATACGCGATTTGACTACGGGATACGATACAGCTTATCCGGATTTGAAAGCCGTAAGTCGTTGGGCTGTTTCGCTTAGGTGCTACGTAGGTTTGTAATGAGTATGCTGTAACTTTCATATTTCATCTTTTAAGAAATTTTCCTCTCAGAAAAGAGAATACGACTGCTAGGTAACGCAGTGTGAATCCTTTTTGTAACGTGTTCAAGGCGTCTGCATAATACTGTGAATAACGAATCAACCTTACCTCTCCGTCTTTTGTATGTGATCGAAGTACAATGGGTGTAGAACTGGCTTTGTTATGTACATTTGATTATCCATACATTACATCTCTTACAAATCCCACGACAGTTAAGCTACTTTTTCTCATTGTGCACTGCATTGGCGCATACTGTTGTATGAATTTTCTGGTCAGTTTTGCTTAAACCGAAGATAGAGTATTTTATGTTGTTGGTGCATTAGACCGTTACCATATGTTTGCATGATTGTTTCAGATTATGTACGTCCGTCTACTTCGGCTGTCTGCTGCGTCCTGAGGAATCTTAGTTCAGTTTCAGCATATTATTTCTAGACTCCGAACAGCCAGTTTGCCGGAGTTCTCTTTCCGGCATCATTGATGTGATCCAAGGGGAAACAGCAGCTAGGTTGTTTGCATGCAAGGTCTGGGTACCTGGATATCAGTCTTTCTAATTATTTGAGTCCCAAGATTATTTTATTATTATTCATGCATCTACCGTAAGGGTGCGGAAATGATCACCTTGTAATCGTAAGAGTTTCGCGACGGATTGTTGTCAGGCCTACTGTTTTGGCTGTTTTCCAAAGGTGTCCATAAAGCAATGCTTCACTTATTTACACTTGGAGCACCTGATTCGGCCATCACTTAGCGTATTTATTGGTCGAGGGCTTGGATCCTTTAGGCTACCACGAAGACCAGCAAGCCCCTTTAGCTCAACGAGATATTGTTGATAAATCGTTTATGCCAATGTACACCTACGAGAGACGGAAGTACTGTGCAGGTGTATCGTTTCTGGTAATATTCTTGAGAGAGCGATATGTTCCTGTATTTCTGTCTTGCAAATCGAATGAGTATCATCTCGTTTGTCATATCTAGCCGTTTGAATCTGTGATGTGTTGTGGACTAAAGGTAGCGCCTAGTTCAGTCCTAGAATTCGGCTGGATCCTGAGAGATTCTGTAGCAGATAAAACCTATAACTGTCGTCGTTCACTGTCCTTCGCTTACTTCATCTTTTTACGAATGGTACCTGTCACGACTTTATTGTGCTGGTTTGTGTGTCCATACCTTACGAAGTTGGTTTGTGCTACGAGTCGTACGTCTTATTCGACATATTCCGAACTGGCTCACTCTTCGTCTCCAATTTTCGTCTGTATATTATTCTGCAAGTGTTCCAATGCTGTTTCTTCCTATTTACCAACCCATCTACTCATCCATCAAGCATGTTTGACGATGGCTCCCCTGATAGAAAGAGGAAAATATGAGCCCTTCCAGTGGTCAAAAATGTTTACAGGTTAGGACTTGGGCGTCGACGTTCGTCTGGTCTTCGAGCTGGCTGTTTAGCTCGCAATCCTTTCGTCCTCGCGCTAATTAAATTTGTCAGCACAACTTTGTGTGGAACGAGTCGATCGCTTCGGAAGTCCTGTTTTTTTTAAAAAAAATTATCTGAGAGGTTGACGGATAACGGTAAAGACAATGGATAGAAAGTCGAGCGTTCAAGTTGTCACAGTCCAAAACCCAAGCAGGCAAGTTTTAAATGTGAACGACAGTCATTAAGTTTTTTCTTCGCGGACTTGCCCACTGTTGACATGATGTCTCCGATTGTTTAGATGATCCGATATTCGGATTTCAGATCACCTTGTAGATTTGGTCGACATCCACTTGTTTGTTGGTTGGGCGTCACCCTCCGTACCGGGCGTCGGCAGATTCCTGTGTGTAGTGTGTTTGTGCTAAGCTAAGTGTAATCATAATTCCCAGGTTGAACCGGCAGTTCCCTTTATGCACATATACCAATGAAAATACCTTCTATTCGTGTCTGATTATTGTTAATCAGTGTTTCTGCAGTTCGATAGCGATCAACGATGTCAAACAATTTTGTTTTCTCAGTGGACGATTACGAATGAAGTGAATGTCAACACTTATAATAAATATGTGAAATGTTTGACGTCATACCGGCCTATCTTTCCTCGCATTGACTGGAAACACTTAAGACACTCATTGTTATTATCAATTAATAGTAATATTTGAGTTTCTTAGCCAATCCCAGTTATACTGCTTATGTACACAGGCCGTCCTTTATTTATGCTGTTCTCTACTGGTAGTTCATCAGTCTTCACACGGCTTGCAACCTAATATGCACAGCGTAGCTGCAAGACGCAGCTTTTTTAGTTTGTGCCCTTTTTTATATCGAGACCTCTTCGAACGTCGACTGATAAAAAACTCGATGCAGTCCGGTTTAGTGCCCAAACAAAAATTTTTCACTCTGCACGAGAATGTTGAAGTGGGAAGCGTTCAAGGCCTTATTCATCGTTGATAGCCATACGTCTGCGGTTGACACGGATTTTAAACTGCGATGCAAAAATCTTCAGAAAATTGCAACCCTAACTTAGAAATAAAGGGGTGTTGGACTTAAATCATGACATCCCTGTATCCATCCTCAAGCAATCAATTTTGAGATCACGTGTATACAATCTATGAATATGCAAGGAAGAGTGAAATAACCTCTTAGGTGGAATCCTTGAGGTTGTCTTTGACCCGTTTCATAAAATGACCTTGCTTCGCCACCAAATCAGTCAATTATCGAAAACGTCCACCTCATCAAGTCTTCTCAACCTTTAACGTCCCCAGTCAGATACCGGATTTCACTCCAGTATATGGACACAATCTACAGTTTCTATATTACTAGTGGTTGTTTTCACTTCCCGCTTTCACATAACCACGGGTGTATTTGGAGTCCAGCAAAGAGTGCACGGTGTGATATGCAATAGGTTGGTAGTCCTATTGGTTTTTCCAACCACCTAATCTGTGCATTTTCAGGATTTTGCTTTATCAAAGCCTCTATTTTAATCTCCTCACGGCTCACTTGGTGCCATTTTGTATGTGCGGCTAGACGCAAACACAGGTGATTCAAATTCACAATACTGTGGTTATAAATGTAATCCTTAAGTTTCGGTAAGATGCCTCTTTTATGTCTTGGAAACTGTTCTGACTTTAGTAACTGAAACTGTGGTTTGACCTGGTACTTCTGTGCTTCGCAGAGTAGTTTCCTGAGTTGTCATAGTCTTGGAGAATCTCTACGTTGGAGCAGCAGTTAACATCCCAAAGTACTCTGAAAAACTGACAAGACAGCACGTTTGGTTTTTAGTCATTGTTAGCGAACGGTGTTTCGTCATCGGCATATTCCCTGCTGATCACTTTCCATCCAGGTTGGACGTCAATACTTGAGTTCTGTGACTGTTACAAACAGTCCCACTATTCCATCCTTCACAGGATTGATCTAGAATGGGAAAGTGGGTAACCTCGGCGAGCACTACCTTCGATTTATAGCTGGTTTATCCGAGCAGAGATCCAACACACAATCGGCATTTTCCTGCGTCCAAACAGCCACAGGAGCTCAAATCAATCTATCATGTCAAGTGCATCTTTGTAATTTAGAGACAATGTTCCTAAGTCGGCTTCCTGTCAAGAAAACTCCTCAAGCACTTGTCGTCATCACAGCAGCCTTAACCTCGACCAGAAGGTATTGCAGCTCGGGCCGCCTCTTAATTCAACAGTGACATGAAATATCTTAGAAGAAGATAACGTTACTGAAAAGGTTAAAAAACAGTGGAGGCAGACTAAGCGGAAAAACTAGAAATGGTATGGATGCATGTTTACTTTTGACTACGGCAAACTACCCTCTCGAATAGCGTTTCTAAACAGCGATTTAGGTTATTACGAGAGCTCCAGCCAGACAGTCTACACCTACCCCCTTTCCTCAATGAGACAGTCATGGTCTTTATTTTCGGGATCACGCTGTTGCTTGACCACCCAACTGTTGGCAGTCTCAGTATATAATACCCGATACGGTGAACGCTTAGTTGACATAAGGAGTACGTGACCCAACCATCACAAACCGCACAGTGTGATTAGTTGACCAATTGATCACACCTCCCGAGCGTCCCGCACTACACGCCGACGAACGGCCACATTGCCCACCTGATCGCCCCACTTAACGTGAAGCTAGTTGACTACACCGATCAAATGCAACATGTCTGTGTATCTTCATCATGGGTAAGCCATGTTTCTGAGACAGAGCAAAACAGAGCGCACGCATGCACTACATACCCTTCACTTCAGGTCAACCGGACGTGATTTCGATGCCACATGACGTCGGTTGGCAAAGGATGCGGCATGCCTTTGCTATCTTTGCTGATATCTCGTCAGCACTACTACTGACGGACGAGATAGTGTTGCCCGAGTATGTGAAGCGTCTGCAATCTGAAGCGGGTTACCTGCAGTAAGTAACGTGGGAGTGTAAGTACAATGGCTTAGTCTTGAAGTAACATTGCACTTCGAAAGCACGAAGCGTATTCTACACAGATCAACCCGGTCACTCATATTATTCAGCATGGTCTACATGTTGTCCGCATACTCCAGGTCTGCCAGCCTAGTACTAAAAAGAAGCTCAACACCACGTCCACTGGATTCGTCAGGCACAATTCCCAGAATGTCGTCCGTGACGAAATTGAACAGGACAAGGGAAATCGGATAGCAATGACGCACACCACTAGAAGTGATTAACGTCCTTGACAGTTCTCCATAAATGCTCATTCTGCTTGTAGGGTAGGCATACGGTGATCTCAACAGATTCACATATTTCTCTGGTACTACCTTGCGAGGAAGTCAGTTCCAGAAGACCTTGCGACCAGCCGAATTGAAAGCAACATTTAGATCTAAAACGACCACTACCGTTGGTTGCCTTTAAGAGTGCCGATGTTGAAAGATCCGTCGCAGGGTAAAAATGTGATCAACACACTCTCTACCGGGCTGAAATGTTACCTGTTGTTCGCGTATCTCTGGGCTTTGTGAGTCGGCGTAAAATGAGACCACTGGGTAAATTCGACGCAATAGATGTTGCACTGATCTCTGTGTGGTTGGCATATGGACTTCGGGCTCCCGTTTTTGTGGACGCGACTTACTGTTGATAGGCGTTAATGACGGGGTGCCTCTTCCGATTTCCAAATCGTCTGGAGTAATTTCGTGAGTTCTGATATCAACCTCTTCCCATCATCCTTGAAAAGAGAAGGAGAGGGGAGGTCTGGTCCAGAAGTCTTCTTACCCTTCGATAACTTGGGCTCCAGGGCTACTCCTGCTTCCGACGGAGAGCCTTCTGGAACGCAACAACTGACCATTCGGGTGTCATCATCCACATGGTCAGCTGAACTGTTCTTCAAAATGTTCGGCCCACTTGTCGCGTTTGGTTGATGATATGTGAACCTTCTTTTTCGTATATGGTCTCACACTTATTCGACAGCCAATACAACCACGGATCAAGGAAAAAAAGTTTTCTGCTATTCCCAGATTAAATGCCCTATCCATTTGTTCCGACTGTTATCAATTGATGCTCACATCCTTTGCGCATGTTTTTGGTCCGTTTGCGTTTGTGTTCTCGACGGTCATCGTATTCAGAACCAGGTGGAACCGAGCAACTTCTGTTCATAAGGTTCATCGATGTGACAGAAATCTGGTTTTGTTGCAACTTCACAGCTCTTCCAGAAAATACTCCTTCACAACAAGCTTTGATAGCTGTTGTGATTTGTTCCCAATGTTCGTCTGGTTCTCTCGCCTGACTCTAACTAGGCAAGTTGTTCACCAGTGCCTCCTGATAAGCGTTCTTTACACTCTCTTTGTTCGGATGCTAGTTGGGTGTCTTGGATTTACGAGTGTATAGCCCCTCCGAGCAAGTGTCCAAACAAAACGGACACCCACAACAGCATGGTCCTAGTCCAGGTGGTTGCTCCACAGCGCCCGACAGTCTTTAAGAGAGTGGTAGCATCTGCGATTGACTGCTGTATAATCGAGTTATGTCCACGGCCAAGAAGCACCTGGCAGTCTCCACAAGACATGCCTCTTCCTGTGTTGAAATGCAGTGTTCAAAAAATAGCGACCGTGAGAGGAGCACAGATGCAACAGTCTTTCGCCGTTGTCAGTGCGTTGTGCCCGGACATCAGACTTGTCCCCAGCCGCTTCTCTCTTGATGAAAGACGACGAAGCTGGACGTTCAAATCGCCCGCTAATATGATGATTTCAGGGCGTTTGGTATGCTCTAGAGGTGGTCGACGAGGGCTTTATAGAACTCATCTTTGGTACCATCCGAACAACTTCGTTTAAGCATACATAGTTATAATGGCTATACAGCGGCTCTCTGGTTTACGTTGACAGAGTTTCACGGACGTATTGAGTCTCATAACGCAAACTGCTCCTTTCTGGACTCCAATGTGACTCCCACGAGAGACCCTGAAAGAGATGCGCTTGAGTCGATAATTCTCTAGGGATGAACTCAAGTCGATAACGGTAGTGTGACAAACGGTAGGCCGCATTCGTGCACTTAGTTGTAGTTTATGTGATCTACCTAACCTCAAAACAGACATTCTAAAGAATGATGCTTAATGGGCGGATTTTTGGCGCGTTTTTCTCGTTTGCCCAAATCCTCCATAACGCAGGGATAATCGGTGACACTAGTCAACAATAGCCGCAGAGAAATTGACTGTCTTGCTGATGCCGTTTTACTTTCGTTCACGGTCAAACTGTTTTTTCTTTAAAAGTTTGGTCCCATCTCCATTTCGTCCTTTCTGAGCTGAAACTGTTTTGCCATGGCTGCATGACAGTTCAAAATCAACTCGGACCACCGATACCACCGATGTTAATGGCGCTAACTCCTAAACGTATCAACTATTGGCAATCAAGCTGATTATCTGCTGTGTTCTTTTCACCTTTCCGCTTAGCTCGAGATCGGTCGTGGCGCTTAGGTTTGAAAATGAGCATACTGAGACGACACTAGTTTATTTTTAACCTCTACACTTGTCGATGTTGTGTTGGGTTATTTCTGTACACTTATTATTTAAAATACTGCACTTTTGATGGTTGTATTATCACTATTTGTGTTGGTCAGCGTTTACCTGTCAGCAAATCTAGTCAGTGCATCACGTTCCATTTCGATAACGGCGTGTGCCTTACCATACGCACAAGTGGCACGGAGCCGAAGGTGAAATATTACTCCGAACTGCGCTCCCAATCGAACTGTGGGTGAGTCGACTAGTTTTTCCGTTTCTCTTTGTCCTTCTTCCTATAACACTTCACGCACGTGAATCTCCACTTTCAACCCGTACCACGCTGCATCTCCACTATGTTGATTGGTGGGATACACACAACAGTGGGCAGCTTATACTTATTTCTCTATCAGTGTTGTTTTAGAGCTTCAGTCGTTCTTAACCGCCAAAGTTCACTGAGCTGATGTTATTCTGAGATGTCTTGTGTCGATGTGTATGTTTTGTTTGTTTTTCTTTGTTTTTTATGCGTGTTGTTGCATCTAAATAAGCTCCTTTTCCCTTATGTCGAACATGAGCTGACACTTTTGCACACATTCAGTTTTGAACTCACACACGGCTGTTTACGTTTTAAGTCTCCTGAGAATTGTAAAGTAGTGTACCGTGAAAACGAACGGTCACACCAGTGCTTTATTTCCAAAGTAACTCTAGTCTTTCACAAGTTGTTGATTCCATCTTTCGCTATCATATCCTGCTTATTGTTGGTTATCATACTACTTACTGAGGGACACTCGTTAGTTCGATGTTGCGAAATTGGTCGGATTCAGATAGAATTCTATGGCCGTAAGTATGGTAGTCATCATTGTCACAGTGGAATTGTTTTACACTATGCGTAATTGGGCTATCGGAAGGTGGTTAGCCTACACTGTATATGTATATATAATGTATATATAATGTATATTTATATATAGGGAATATTTTCAGCTCAGGTAATGCGGTTAAATGTAAAAGGCGAACATTGAATAGTGGGTATTTATTGTGATTTTTCAAACGCACACTAAAATCAGTCATCAAACGAAATGAAGATGGACAAAATTACAGCCATTTTTTGGTTCAATAACATGTCTGTCTGTCCATCACTCACCTTTTTGTATTTGTGTGGCCTATGGGGCCTAGTGAGCATCAAAGTCGATACGTGTGTTGAAAGCATTATGAGGGAAGATTGATTCATGAGCTAGTTGTTGTTCTTCTTTTGCCAATCCAATCACTTTGGCATCCGCCAGTTCGGTCATGCAATCTATGATTGCACAGAGTTATCAAAGGTGTGATTTCTGAATTACTCGTTTTATTGTGTCCGGCTGCCTGCAGCAGCTGTGCTTTTAAAAGTATCTTTGGTTTTTACGGTATACCGTTCTGTTAAAAAGATTGTCTAGTGATATAGAATTGACTTGGCCCAGACCTTTGCGGTATGCATTTTAAGAAAGGTATGCGAATTTATCTGTTGAGCAACGTTCCGTTCATTCGTGATAGATTATGTTTGAAGGCGATTACGACCTTTGGATGGGCGAGCGCGTCTGCAAACGTAAGAAGTTGTATGATACAGCGAATAGGCATTTAGCCTAGGTTTAAAGGATTCAGGTGTGAAGGAAAGAGACATTTCAGAATCTATTCTGGATGTTTCTCCCTGTTCACACAACACTAAAAGTACTCAAGCTTGGTGAATTTTCATTGACACGATCAGCTTTCGCATGTTAACACGCTGCCCAGAAACCTCCTTTGTTAATCTGGAATTCTGCAATGGTTGACTGTTTAACCTAATTGATGTTAAATTACTGGGGTAATCTTGCTCTAGTTAATTTTGTTATCCGAGAACTGGAGTTAAGTCGACATTCTTTGTGTTCTACTTTAGACGGACGTGCGCGGAGTTAACAGCTGAATTGCAGGAGCTCATTGATCTCATGATTGACGTGTTTTGTGAGCCCGAAAAGAACGGGTTTATTGCTCGTTCGTCCTAATTTATCCAACCGTTTTTTTGCAGCCGAGTCTGTCTATTTCCATGAGCACATTCCTTACAATTTTGCCGATTCTATTGATGGAACTTTGGCAGCTTATTCCCTCTTGTTCTTTTCAGTCATCTCGCTATTCAATATTTTGATACCTTGTGATCTGTCTTTTGCAGTATGTTGTTTCGATTTCCAATGTCGGAAATAAAAATCGTTATCTTATTCAAAAAGCATTTCAAACATCGATCAATCCCTACGAAACCTGTACTGTCAACTTCTATCATCTTCAAACTTCGTATCACCGAGCTATCTTGCTCTGGAAATAAGAAGAATGTCAATTTGCTTGTGAAGTGCCCAAGTTTAGTTTGAGTTCGTCTTGAGTTATCTCCTCGCAGCTATGACTTGCTTAGGGCACACCGTCGTTTTCACCGCTTAAGTTTGCCCTAGGTATATACCTTGGGACGCGGTCACGCTAACCTTAGACGTTATTTTTTATTGATAAATCGAAAACAAGCACTTGTTGGGCTAAACAGACAAGTGCTACTGATAAACCATGGACTTAATTGTGTTTGAATAGCTTCTACAGAATATGAGTTACGCACTTATGGAAAAATTGCCGCTACAAGATTATGCGGCTATCACAGGTTGCTGTGGTGCCTTCAGACTAATACACTGATCCACTGTTCTCTGGTCATGCAGGTTTCAAACACTCCGAGGATTGAATATGCCCTTCATGCACTCAATCTCCCCAGTTGCCGAATCGGTTTGCCAATTGTCTGGAGATGACCTACTTGTCCTATGACTAGGAGTAATGCAAATTCACTTCTTGGATTTGCCACAAAAATATTAGCTAACCAAGTTCTCGGGTTCTAGCGGATACGACCAAACATCCTCAAAACAATAGCCATGCCCCCGTGGTAAACGGCGCACGAGCGAGAGTGTTGTACATTTCCTTGGCACCTTAGAAAAAGTAAGGACAACAGGCAGCGTTCTGGTGCCAGGAGTATTGTCTAGTGTGGCGGGTTCACCGACACCAAGGGTACAAAATGTCCCAGCATTTACCACGACTGTCTGTCGTGGTAATGCTACTGTACTGTTTTCCTAGTTCCTCAATTAGTCTCTGTTCGGCCATCCCGAGAACAATCTTAATCAATCACATGTTCAGCTTTTGATAATGCTTCAGTTGATATCCCTTGAATTGTTACTGTTAAAAACTGGTTCTGAGGTGGGCTGGCCATGTTAAGCAATAGAGCACTTCGATCCATACGACAATAAACGGAATACTGGTGACCAATAATAAGACCGTGGTCACAAACATGCGTGACCGCATCAGCCAGATTAGAAATAACGAAACCGAACATTGGATATAATTTGTAGAAAATGCTTCAAGAACTATCTCAAGTTGTCATCAGTTAACTTTCCGTTGCAATAACTTTTAGATTGAGATATGGTATGAGGTGTAGATTTTGGTCATTGAGTCCCAACAGTCGATTGGTGTTTCTCATAAAGAACCTGGACGATTTCGATTGTTGATGTGTGGTAGCTCTTTTTATCACTGATTGTCAAATTATTTGTATAAATTTCGAACAAAAAAACGTGCTTGCCAAGAAACCACGCATTATTCACTCGTCGGTACGTGCTGTACGTCGCGTTTTATTACTGGACCGTATCGAAGTTTTCATACTTTGGATGAGTTGTTGATTACCTTTTTAGAAAGAACGATCGGAACGTGATTTACTTTAGAATCACTTAGTTCATTCAAATACAGTAGTTCTCAGGAATGTAATCCTTTGCGTCTAAGTTTAAAAAAAATTTCAAACATTGAGTCCCCTTAAGCCATTTGAATAAAATAGTCAAAAAACAAATTACGTTATGAATTCATTCTGCGCACACTTGCCATGTGTAAACGTGTGACTAGTATGAAAACAAAAACTACGTGACTTTAATGAAACGATTAAAAGTACAAAGTGGGTGTGGTACTCACGTCACGCAAAGGTTGGCAGTCGTTTTTGTGTGCACGGAACCGGCTGCTGACGGCTGATCAACAAGGCTCCAACATACTTAGGAATTTGTGGACCGTGAACGTTCATCAGGACCTCAAACAATAGTCACGTTTACGACTGACGAGGATTTGTGTAATGAAGTCATCGTAGTTTGTCTTCTGACTATTCCATACAAAAGGAAGTTTGTTACTGTCTATCTATTGCACAGGCACAACTTCGATATCTGACCTCAAAATAGTAACACTCGAGGCTGATGAAAATCGACAATTCTGGTCTGCCCTTCCTAAGCTATGACGTACAGTTTTCGTTTGAGTGTTGGAGTTCCAACATCCACTTGGCCAGCTGCGGACATCCCTTCCTAACGTTGGTAAAAACGTGTCACCGTAAGCTGCTTAATTGTCGGGGGTGGTGCTAACTATTCACACTAACTTGATAAAACGGGTCATGTTAGATTTTGAGTTGACCGACGGCAAACTGGTTCAATGCTGAACACTTACTGCCTAACAAGATAAGGTGCATACGGAAGCCTAATAAAAGGTCGGAAGTTATTCGTAACTGAACGGCAATTATCATCATTCTGGTCATACATTATTCATTAAATATAGGCTCGTGCCTTTGATCATGGCAAAACCGGAGTACAAATGTGCCATATGTGGCTCTCAAAACGTTATATTTGGTCATCCACTAATGAGTACTTGCTTTGACGTTATTCCAGTTGCTGAGATGACTGGTATCATCTCCAAGTCGATCATTAATGCAATTTAAGTGTGTCTTTCTGAGTATGAAATCAAGGTAAGATGGAGCAGCCGTTACCCAACCACTAATCGGGTCACAATCAGCTGACTTCACGATTAAGGATTGAGCTGCGGAGAAACAATTAATCGTGAAAAGGGCTGTTGGTCACTTCAGGACGATACACGTAAGGGTCTATTCCTTTTCTTGTATTTTACTATCATAATATGCTCCCTGTGAGTTGGTGTCCTGACATTCCTGTATAATTACGGGTTTGTAATCGTCCCATATTCCGAAGATCTGCCACGCTACTTTGGTTCTCCATCTTCTTACTCGCTAGTAAGATATTTCCGCCAGTTTGTAATACCGGAACACCTTTATCATTAGAAAAAGTTTATGCTTGTTTTTCATGATGTATGTTCACCGTACGGGAATCCTGCCATGGCGGTGTATTTGATAAGTCGTTACACATTCTTCTTCATAAAGACCTGAACGCTACTTCCTCCGGTACATTTAGGGATATACAGTCCCTGTTCATTAAGTGACTAAAACCTACCCGCTGTGTTGCTTCCATTTGAGTGTTTTAATAATGTTTACAAGACCGCGATGTGTTTTCAACTGATGGACCAGCATATATGACTTTTTATAAGCAGTATGAATGCATTTAGACGAACCTATGGGAGGAACGAAATGGAGAACTAAACGGAATTCGATACGCCCACTCCATCAAGGGTTTGCGTTTTATCTGATGTTGATGTGGATTCAAGAAACGCCCTTTGCTATTTTATTAGCGTGACCAATGTGACAGTTTTCGGCACAAAAGTCTTAGAAGTATGGTAAATTCTAATCTGTCAACCATGGATACGTTATTTTAGGAGAGTGAACATGAAGCTCTTAAAGGAAAATGTCATCGAATCTCAATCAGCCTGGGTTCGTCTGTGGTTTATTTTCCTTGGGCCTATCTGCCGTCTGTGTATTGTAAACACTGCATGAAACTGATTATATGTACATGTCCTTCGCGACGGCAACTCCTCGTCTAACCAGTCCCACAGACAGCCGGTGCATGTGACAACACTGAAAGTTTAGAATTTGTGGGTTCAAACGAATTGCAAGAATGACAATATTTTGAAATTTGATGTAAACGTTGTTGGATCTCAGTTTCCATTAGATCTGTCTACAACGGCAGCGGAACATGTCATTGTGACTGTCACTTTATTAAAGTCTACAGGTCACAAACAAGTTTTAATCCCTGGGACCAAGTGACCCAAACTCAATACTCCATAAGACTCAGTCATACCGATTGCACAAACATTTAACGTGATGCCGATTGTAATATACACAACCACCTATCGCTCCTGTTCATCAAACGGAATTTGTGATTCCACACATCTGCATAGAGTGACTTCAATCAATCTTCGATCAGTTCTGTTGGTTAGAAACTTGATTCGCCCGTTAACTTTCACTTACTGTACATCACTTGCCTTTGATCAAAACGAAATTCATCCTCTAAGTGTAACCGGTGGCGTTTGGGGTATATCTATCATTGAACCGCGGGTACACGTGCTCGGTGTTGTGTTGATCGCAGAATAGGTTATGAGTACACGATTGTTTCGTTGATGAACCTGTTCGAGATTAATGACGAGCTCCCAGTTGCCCTGAGTGGGGTGGACAGTTCGCTTGGAATATGATGGAACACTGGGTAATTTAATAAGCTGAGTTTTGAAACTTCCAAAGACTTGACTCTAAAATTTTGTTCCCTGATAGTTCTACCCGGTCCTTATAGCTCAAAGTGGTTTCCCCATATTTCTTCAGCAAGCTTATAAAATTGAAAACCACGATACTCCCAGTTTTCATTAAGGGTTTTGTTGTTTGTTATTAAGTAAAAAGACCTAGTGAATAGTATGTTTGTAACAGTGAGTTTGCATTCTGAAGCCCACTGGTTCGCCTCGAGTGTAATCGAATCGGTGATAACGAGAAGGTCTGCTGGAAAATGATGTGCATATTATTGTGAGAGTGGACGGCTAAAAAAAAGATTCTTTCCGTAAACGGAATGCAAGCACCTTTATACAGTTTCAAAAGCTATCGGATGCGCAGACACAAGTTGAACATCACTCACATTTGATCGCAGTGTTCGCATCCAGATAGACTTTGCAGCCAGCCTCTTTCCAGAAGAAGAACTAGACTCGATTTTCGCTCTGACTACAGCTCGTCAGTAGTGCATATCCTTTCCAAGGCCGGGTTTTGAACTCCGACCACGCTTTCATGAGGCAACCGTGTTGACCACTGCGCCATTGTCCTCACATTCAGTCGTGCCTTATATGAAGTACTAAGTTTGATACGGCTATTCTGAAGGTTGGGACCAGTTTTCTATTTAAAAAAATGACAGTTTTCCAGACTTGTTTAACTGTTTCGTGACCTCCATTTCTATATTTTCGCGCCATGACGTGACAAAACATGTTTGGCGCACCGTTCTTCACTGCTTTCTAACCAATCGATCGCAACCTTACTGCACTGATTAAAATGGAACTATACAACGCCAGTCAAAACCCATATATATGTAGATTTTAGTGTGCTACATCATCTTCAGTTTGGGGGTGAATACACTCTGAATCGAAAGCTACGGACTTCCGTGGTTTTGAGTTCCCTTACCTCGGGCACTGCGTGCACGTGGTTCGTATACCGCATTATTGTGCGTTAGACATTTCTAGATTATTCAAGCGCGCGGGTCATAAACCCATACCAACATTAAGTCAATAAGTGTCTAAACTTTGCCGACTCTCCTTGTCAGAGCATGCTGAAATTTGGAGGCAATGCAGAAAGAGCACCTCTTACTGGTTCCCCCTGACTGATACGATTTTGTAAGTGTGGTACTGTCGCGACCATTGTTACCCTGACACACACAAATGAAGCAAACAACCGTCTGGAAGAATAGCTTTAAGCGATGCATTCAAAGTGGTCAGTCTAGATCCGCCAATGAGGAATTCATTCCGACATAAGATACCGTGCAGTTTCTCGAGGGAAGTAGCTTTATTTCAACAAGAATGCGGATATTCTCCAAACGACCAGCTTATTTATCCTCTAAGGGATTTGGTTCAATCCCTATGGCATTCAGTTCGTCTTTACTCTGGTGTTGATCACCATAGGCCGTTGCATATTAGGTTCGTCTGATAATTCGTACGGAACATTTTGCTTCAGGGCACCTAGCCTTATGAGACGCGCATATCGTGAACATACGAACTCGAACATTGTTCACTGGGTTCACATTTGCCACTACTGGTAATACACCTTTCAGGAAATGTGAGGCGTTGTGGTTACCTTCTTTCGATTGATAGTTTATTTCCCTATTGCTGATGAATAATCGGGAGGTTGGTTGTTTTGACCCAAAACTGACTCATAGTTGATTCCAGCATTGGCATTCAAGTAGACTTTCTAACCAACACACTCCGAAACGTGTCACTAGATCCAGGGTTACCATAACTTATTTGCTGGTCTGATGACCTGTCGGGTATGAACTCGATTGTCTCATGGGAGGTAAAGCGATCAGATGGCTGCTTACACTGACAAACGTGTTTATATGTGGTCTTTTTGATCCGTCAGCCTGACACACACGAGGCTAGTGAGAGGTCGTAACATGTGCATGTAGGTATCGTACACCCATCAACCAATAGAATAACTGAATTAGGTTTGTTTTATTATTGTGCGTGTTACTCTGATTACTATCCTCTTGATTCTCTGAGTAAGACAACTCCGCGGCTCCTAACTCCTTCGTACTTCTGGTCGCTTTGATACATATCGATGTAGCAAAAATAGCCACATTACGTCGTTCGTTAACATAATGTGGGATGTTGAATGTGGCTCCTGACCAACGTTGAGCGCAATGTTGTTTAATCCAAACGGACAGAAGACATCGCGAGATGTTATCATTTCCATTTGCTCTCACCAGTCATCAACGTAATACCAGCAAACCTTATACAAACCGTACAAGGCAACAACAATCCCACGGACCGACCACATAGTTCTGACCTTTCGCGCGCTAATAATGCTGTCAATTCTATGAGAAGAAGATTTAAAACATTGAGTACCCTTGATCCAGTTCACCAACAGCGACAGAAGACATACATCGCGATATGTTAACATTTCGTTTACTCTCTTCAGTCACGAACGTAAAACGTTAGAATATATAGGACATGCGGTTAGCAACACAATAAAAACATTCAACGATTGGGTTTACATGAAACAAAGACTGTCGTCAGTTCCAGGGCAGACAAACTGCGTGAGGCAACAGTTTATGCACACACAGAGCCGGACGGTGAGTATTGATCAACATCGCCTCGGAGAAAGCGAGCAATTTGAGCTTCTTATTACGTAACTGAACTTGAAACGAGTTGGCCGGGTCAACAACGTGACCTGTTTCCATGATGTGCTTTGTGATGGATGAGGTCGGATTTCGTCTCGGTCGTTCTGTTGCCAATGTCCGTTGCGTCATGGCGTGTATCAACCACTTAGGCATATGTTCAGCCATTCTTTGTCGCAGGCATCGATTTGTTCTGCCGATATAGATGTCACCGCAACTGCAAGTGAACTGATAGATTACATGTGAGACAGAACATTTCGGTAGGTCACGACTACGAATAAGCTGAGTGACACTCCTAGTTGTGAGTAGCAATCGCAATTCAGCCGCAGGGAATGTGCGAGTTAGAGCAGATTGTAATTTTTGACTTACATCGGTTGTGATATGATCGCCTTTGAAGGGTAGGTTCAAAAAGACCTGCTTCTTGGGAACCGTACTCACGACAGACTTTGTCAGTCTCTTCTGGCTGTGAACATCGATGAATTTCTCCGGGTATCCGTTTGCAAGCAGTACCTTTCTTAATTTCGCCTCTTCTCCTTGTAAACAATCATCGGTGCATATCTCCCGGGCTCTATGAAACAGGGTTCGTACCAGGCCTCTTTTGTAAGTAATGGGCGCAAAAGAAGAGAATTGCAAATACTGACCGCTCCAAGTGGCTTTGCGGTGCACTGAGCGTTGTAATGAGCCATCCTGCCGTCTGGTGATTAAAATGTCTAGAAAAGATAAACTGTTGTTTGTTTCCTCCTCATGAGAAACAGAAAGATTAGGATGAACGGAATTGAAGTGGTTTAGGAGTGAATCAAAATGAATATTAGTAGTAAAAATCAAAATATCATCTACATATTGCTTATAGAAGCTGGCACCATCTATAGCATCAGGTAGTTTTAATTCAATCATTCCTAAAAATATATCTGCAAGTGTAGGGCCCAATGGGCTACCCATTAGTACACCATCAAGTTGCTTATAGGACAATCCGCCGAAATCAAAACGGATATTCTCTTCGAGCTTGTTACTGTCAGCAGGTCGTTTTTTGAGGTTGCAGTTGATAACCCCAATAGAATCTGCTCCGCCATAGGATGATGCAAGCGCCGATCTATCCTCTCTATGTAGACGTCACTGCAACTGCATTTGAACTGGTATATTACGTGAGAGACGGACTGGCTGGTTGAGTGTGTATTACAGATATGGGGAACCAAACACTCAGTGCTTGACTGGACATGCAGTTAGACAGCTGGATAGGCGTGTTGCAAAGCCGACATCAGTTTGTGACTGATGTTGTTGGTCAGATGGTCACCTTTGAATTGGATCTACAGGAATACATTCTTATTCTCCACACTACGGCTTGTCACTCTTCGTCTTTTCTTTTTACTGTGGATGTTCATGAACTCTACTGGATAACCATTATCCGCCAGTATTTTCTAATGAGCCCCACTTCTTCCACTCGATCTGCAGTGCATATTATTCTGGCCCTGTGGAATAGCGTTCTCATTAAACCTCATATGCAATAGATGCGGAGCTGGGGAACTGCAAATATTGTCCGTTCCTTATTGGCTTTCGATAAACAGATCGTTGGAATGTACCATCTTCACGTCTAGTTATAAGAATGTCTAAGAACGGCAGGCAATTATTAAACTCCACCTCATAAGACACAGTGAGGTTTGGGTGGATGCGGTTCAAATGGTTATAAAATGAACTGAAAACACTCATCAGCAAAAACTGAAATGTCATCCACATAACGTTTGTAAAGCAAGAAGCTCAGCATCTCTTCTTGAAATTGCTCTTCGAGCATTCTGTGCTAGCCGGAATTAGGCACTTCGAATAGCCCTAGAAATCGTACTCGAATTGAAACCTCATGCAGTAGTAAGCAGTTTAAGTTGATCAGTCGGATTTATATATATACAACAGTACTGAAGAAATCACAGTCTATCATTGGCTGATCGTATTGGCGCATACAAAGTCACAAACGGTAAGTTAATTTCCTCAACGCAGAACGAAGAAAGTAGCGAATAACGAGTGGCGCAACATTAAGACGGTTTGTCCAATCTTGGTCGGTATTTTTAATGTGACGTTTGGGTTGGTCGAGGTTTGGATAAGCCGTGGATCGAGTAGATTTTCACCATACATTCCCAAAAATACATCCGCCAATATGAGACCCTATGAACTACCCATAGCCACACCGTCGATCCCTATAATTAACGCCTTCGAACTGAAATGGAATGTTTCCCGTACAAGCAAAAATGAGACTCTTAAGAAGATCTGATGGAGTACACAAGTTTAAATTTTGATTGTAAATAAAATCACACGAAAATCCAACAGTCACGCAGCGGTACATCAGTAAATAAGGAGTCTACGTCGACCGAATAAATCATCTGTGGACTTGCTGAACTGTTCACTAGAAGTTGTGCTAGCTCGAAGGAACAACTGACATAACTGGAGGATAACAATTTACTAGTTGGTTTGAGGACGTCCGCTAAACATTGCGCCAGTTTGTGGTATGCCGAATAGTCTGGATAATATCGGTTGTCGTGGGACACCAGTCTTGTGAATTTTTGGTGAGCCTGTCATCCTCAGTGTCTCCGAGTCTGTTGGTTTCAGTTTCTTTTACTAACTCTCAGATATACCCATGCAGCATCAGTATTAGCAGTTCCCTCGATATATATTTTTTAATCAAGAAATTGTTACCAGGTCTGGCATCTAATCGGAATTTCCGCGCATAAAGTGATATCACATTCATCTTGGCTATGTGGACCTCTTTCTTCTTTATGACAACACCAGAACTCTTAGTTGGTTTAAGAAAGACTAGGCCAGTCATTTCGTTGAGCTTCTTGGTGTTGTTGTTGATATATCGCAAACCATTTTGGCCCTTTTCGATGCACATTATACATTCCTGTCCATAATAATGCGGTCAGGGGAGAGCCATATGAACGTAAGCACGTGTATCAGAATTGCTGATAAGGAATGCCAGTTATGACACGTGCCACTGGAACTTACTGGCAATGACCAATTTCACATGTCTGGTTGACTACACAACTGCATCCTGTTCACTAACCGTAACTCAGTACCGTGATCCGTTCATGTCCACATTTTGATACATTCTTTGACTGGTACCGGTTAACTGGGGAAGCATACTGATTGAACTGGCAACAAAATCTCCGCTGGATAATGTCAAATTTGACCGGCGTTACCTTGAAAATGGATACACTTTCAGAGCGGTTGACACAATATAAGGTTTTACACCTACTCTGTTATGAGCGTGTTGTAGTGAATTTCGCAAACGCTGTTAACTCTTGCAAACGGTCAGTGTAACATCTATTGGTCTACCCTCAAACGGTTATATCCTGACCCGTTTACTTATTGAACGGTGCAGACAAGTTCATTGTCACTTTCCGGTTATATGTTCAAGCATTCTTTAGATCCTGTGTGGTATATTTCGATGCAATGGACACTGTTGTGCTAAAAACATTCCCTTATTTGCTGTCTCTCAGGCTAATTAGTTATGTCCACTCTCTGAACTCAGCCTAAAATCTGCAACAAACACCTCAAGGCTCATGCACTGGAAGCTTAAGTCATCAGTTTGTGCAACCCCAGTTTCGTGGTAAGATAAGCTGGAAATTCGTACATTAAAATACGAATTGTTATTGACGATAAAGTCAAGATAGTGGAGGTCAAGGGACCAAATTAAACGGTAGGTTGTTAAGTGATTTACCGAATGCCAACGTAATTATAAGGGTTGGCGAATTTTTCAGGGTTTAAAAATGTCATCTTGAGCAATGGGATTTCTTTTTCTATCTGCTCTAGGCTGTTCGTAACGCATCAGTGTTGGTTGGTACCAAATTTTCATTGCTGAGCATGTAATACATACTACGTACAAGTGCAGAACAACCTTCAAAAACACTAAGTTGCATGGTATCGTTGCGTTAATAAGCCTCGAAGTTGAGCAGCTCTTCTCAATTTGTCCGACTGTACTTAGTTTGTCCCGTACAGAAAGAATCACCCATCCAGCATTGTATCTTGTAGGAAGTGACTGTAGTCGACGAAGTTTCCAGGAGTAGATCCCCACAGGTATGTTGTAAGACCCAGCCAAGTGTCGGGAGCGACCAGGTGTGCAAAACCAACCGAGCGACATACCGTTCCATTGAAACCAATACAATCGTCGAGGATTGTTATAAATTTTGGCAACCTGTTAGGACCTGGGAGGTGGACAACTCAGTGGGTCGCCTAACGATTGTATTCAGATCAACGGAGGTGAGATGTCTGGGGTTTTGTGAGACTGTTGCAAACCTCAAAATAACGGTTGAAAACAAACCATTACTGAAAATCTCAGGAGGGTCAAACGTCCTCGCAAAACAAGGTGATAGCTTTTCCATTCCCGTATGGACTGTTATCCGGTCGATTGAAAGCAATTAGTCGGTTATCTGTGAACCTATCGTCAGTTGTGCATGCCATAACGACTTATTACACGGACATTCAAATCTAAAATTTTGTGGCCAGAATGGCGGAATATTTAAAGAGGATAAAACTCGGTTCATTGGGGAGGATCAGTAGAACGTTCAGAATGTCTCGCGATATTGGCTACTTTGAAGCCCCGACAGTGCATCTTCGGAATGCTTTGGCGGAATTATTCCCAGGAGTACCGAAGTTCAGAAGCTTTAGCACTTTCGAATGCGTGGTGATTGACAGAACAAAATCATGTTAACGGTTTTTAAAGAAACATCACCGTGGCAAGCTTCAACAAGAGTGACCAGATGGTTATTAATTCACAAGAATCAAAGACCGGACATTAATATTGATCGCTGTGATCAATTTTTGATCAGCCATTTACAGTGTTCAGTACATGTTGTCTAGACGAATAAAGTGTAGTTGGGGACGTGGTTCGATTGGTCAAAGAGCCAGCGGCAATCGACAAAGGTCATATAAACGGCAGACTGAAAGATACAGTAGTATACACACAAAAAACGCAAGAGGGCAATTCGTGTACTTTCGGATCAGGCCCGAGGTGACCAAGCGATACTAACTGTCCCTGTTCACATTGTGTCCAAGCTGCTCCATATCTGAACCGTAAAGAGACCAGCTGTCGGTGCACACGGGTTGCTTTCTTTTTACCGAATACAGTTCATTAATTCACGAAGAAGCTACATGGAATAATAGAACAAAACAGAATCATTCTGATCCAAATACCTACTTTCTCTAGTCTAATTAAGACAAGTGGATCCTAGAACACAAAGATTGTTATGCAGACACCCCTGCAGAAAGAATCTAACTAGTCTCTACTTTCTTATAAAGGCTTGTTTAACTGAACATGAAGCTAACATGGGGGTAAACAGCCAATTTTTTGACTGATACTCATCGAAGAAGGACTCTCTGTCAGGTTTCATTAGGTGCCTTCTGTTGTTTGTTTTATTTGTACATATTCTGGTTGTCATTGCTACTCTACGCCAACAGCCTAAAAGCGCGGGATCCACTGAAATGTGGATACGCTGAAAAACGGTTTAAGCTCGCTTACTCAGTGGGTCATGAAGATCCACCACTAAAACTGTGCTGATAGTTATCTGGGTGTTTACGACCTGTAGGGCTCTGAGCGCATACAAGACCTGAGAGCAATGAGGATGGACAACTTAAGTCTGTTTACAGATTGTCCAGCTCTGGCAAGCAAAGCATGAGTTTTGATGAATTTTCCAGCAGCATGCTAAAGACAAATTAACCTCGAAGCACTCTCAACAAATTGCAACTTAATCGCGTTCCCTCTTAGAACAACAAACGTACTGGCTTGTCATCCATTTTTGAGGCCAGAGATAGACTACTAACAGAGTCATGCGGGTCTTACTGAGAGAGTTTGGTAGCATTAGGTAAATTCTCTGTGAACTGCAGACACCAGAGACGTGAAAGGCTTCCAAAGTAAAAATTATACGCCTACTTAGTAACCTTCTAGCATGCCTCTGTCTAATAATCAGAAACGGTTGATTAAACTGTTCAATCTGGAACGTGTTGTCCAAATCTGCGGTTGCGGTTGGTTCTGTCACGACATTCAATACCTGGCTTGATTGGCACATAAACGAGAGTTAACGGGAGCCACAGTTCTGTTAACCGCCTCTCTTAAGCATTCCTACGAGTGACCAGGTGTGTTTTCGGTCAATAGTACTCTGGTTCAAGTCTAAATTCCCAAGGGACCGGAACCTAGTCGGCTTTTCTCGTTCGGTATCAAGTGGGCTTTCGTTGGTATGGAAGACAGTCACTGAAAAAAGGGTGTAGCACCACTCCCAGAGATTATAGCTTGCACCACAAAGAGAGTAAAATTACAAGTCTAACTTTACCGTAAGTAAACAGGAACCCAGCAGCGGTTCAAAACGATCTCTAGAAGCGCAGAAAGCGGCCTTGAAAGGAAAGCTGCCTCAGTGGTTCACAAGTCTATAAAAGATAGTATTGTCTGAGGAGAATTCGGGGGACGGAACTTGTGAAACTTCTTCTCATATGCTTGTCGGAGGTTACCAGTCGCTACAATGAAGAGCTGTTCTACGACACCAGTGTTAAAGAGAAATTGTGTGAGACCAAAATCCTCACCGCGTTGTCAAAAATCAAGTAGATACAGACTAAGAATTTTAAATAAAGTCTGGTGTACGATATTTATTAAGCCTGTGGCCAGTTTGACAGCCAAGTGTTTGACTCGCTCAAGAGCGACTATATCTCTTTCCTAGCCGGTATACCTTTGATTAGCATATTCAGTTGGTGGCCTTATGTGGACCCCGTGAACTACTCGAAACGTCTCTCTGTGTTTTTGGGGGAAAGTGAGCTTAGCCATTCCAAGAGTGACAAATCACTTCTTTGTAGCTATTTAGTGGTGATAAGAGAAAGGTGAATTAGACGCCGTCCATCTGCCTACATTTCTTGTGTCGGTTTTCATGATATCCGTTGTACTGAGAACACTGCGAATCACAAAAGCCTGGGAGAAGTCAAAGTAGTTAGCACCTAAGATGAAACCATTGTCTCTGGTTCTCGTCAAGCTGTTCGGAAGATAAGCACGTTTGATATGCATGATCACCTAGGAAGGAAGCTGTGCTGGGTGAAATAGATAACTTTCTAGAAAGTGTTTGGAGATGAAGTATTTTAACAAACGTTTGTTTATCTTGCGGGGGCGGCTAGTAAGGCTGGCTGAACGATAGCAGGCTAGGAAGTGCAGACTGCCCGATCTGAAGATAGGCCTGACAGTGGCTTGCTTTTATACACTGGATAGATTACCGGTATATGAAGCGGTTCGTCCAGAATAGCAATCGCTTCTGTGAGGAACCTAGAATGAATTGTATTCTGACCCATCGTATTGTAGAGAGTTACCTTGAATAAGAGTTATTCAGCGCATAGTACGGAAAACTCATCGAGAAAGTGTGTTTGCTGAAAGTTTTGCGGCGGTACAGTAGTGCACCAGTTAGGTGTTGCCACGTTGAAAACCACTCACTGGTTTTTCCTGAATAACTCGGGAACAACTAAAAAGTTATTAGACTACCCCTTGTTGGAAGGTCAGAATAAGATTCCATGGCTCACTCCGTCTCAGCTTAAATAACACGAGTTTGCTTGTGCGAGTTTCCAGTAGAATCTTTTCTTACACCAGTTTAGTATACTCAGAGATTTTCTGCTCTCATACACTTCAAATATTGCGATAAGCGCTTAGTTCCTCCGTGTTTCCCGTAAGTTGATACTTGGGGAACAAATGGGAAAGATTATCATAGTGACAGGGTTTTCTATGCAGAAGTGGTGGGCGAGAAGAGGAAACGAATGGTTTGCGTGGTACACATAAATCACTTGATTTTCGAATTGCACTTTGAAACACATGATAGTCCTGGCCCACACAATCATATTTAAAAAGGAATGCACCGAGGTGGTTTCTCAAGCCGTTCAAAATTTTGAAGTGTGTGCCTTTTGCTGTGTCTTGTGGTCATGCACAGATAAAACCAAAGACCAGCGAACGGTAGTGACTTTGTCTAAGTGGTAGTTGGATCGTCACAGTTTTCGTTAGATGAACCTCGTTGTGTGATAACTAAGTCCAGTAAAGAGGGAGCGTGAGGACGTTGACTTGCTGTCTACAGTTACATCTTATTAACTTGGGTAAGGAAGTCGAGAATCAGCTCTCACGGTCGCAGTGGGATATAGATGGCAAGTGTTTTCTGACCGGTAATGAACTCACCCATAATAGGACGATAGGAAAATCGCTGTGATCCTACGAAGCTTTCTAGGCTTACAAGAAGAGCTTCAACAGCCGAAATGCTGCGTGAGAAGGAGCAATAAATACAATCCCACAAGTAATATGTTCTGGCCACACAATACAGTTGAAGCCACAGAATATTAGATTTATCAGAGGACCAAAATTCCTGGTTGAGCATAAAGCTAGGAACAAAGTGCAGTTGGTCTAAGCGTCACCTAGCGAAAATTGGATCACTAAAGTGAAAATGTTTTTGCCCACTTTAAACTTTTTTCCTTCATTCGTTGGTGCTGGCTGTTCTTGCCGTCCCATTTTTTGGGAAACGTAGAGGGTGTAATTAAGTTCTTGAGTGATGCTGGAGCACCTAACAACGTTTTTCCGTCGTTAACAGACAAGGTGCCAAAACCTTGCAGCTCACAGCTCCGTGCAGCCAACGGCAGCCTTAATGTCATTTATCGACAGCGTTCGTTTACCCTTAATTAGGGCCTCTGGTGAACATTCAGCTGTGTATTCACAATCACCTAGGTATCTTTTGTTATAATTTACATCCTCTAGCACTTTGACCTTCTGGTCTGTGCGAGACACCGTATGCCAATTGGTTTCAGCATTAGGCTAAGTACATTCAGCACGCACACAGCCGTTACTGCCATAACACCCATATACACCCAAACCGCAGCTCCTGGCCAAATTATGGATCTTTTCTTCAAGCTGTCACACCCCGTTTGCGCATCGAACAACATTCCATCAATCACCTCTAATGTCACGTATCGCATCCGTACTAAGGGATCTCTCCTGTAATCATGACCTCACTGATTTTATCTCGACAACCTAAAACTCCCCAATGCAGAATTGGAGTACACGTTTGAACTCGGATTAATGCACCTTTTCAGGAGTCCATGTACCTCATGGTTATATTTGGTCCTGAGACAATCAGGTAATTGGCGCCCATATGATAGTTGCCGCTGACCGAACAAACCAGTCGTCTCTGTCTAGTGCCCAGTCCCGCACATTCAAGACCCAACTATTTGCTTGTGTGGTAAAACCGGTTTCAATAAAATAGATCCAGTACGCGCATACTACCAGATCCCGGTAGCTGAAATCGATATATCGAAAGCCACAGTCTTCAGTTTTGTTATTTTTGCAGTCTTTTGAATGCCATTCGGTGTGAACAACGCAGCTCATAATTTCCAAAGCCTCATTTATGAAGTAACACGCGGTTTGGATGTTGTCCGCTCTTACCTAGATGGCACCTTGCTGGCTAGTTCTTCACAAGAACATCTGAGACAGCTCCGCGCTTCACTTACCCAAAATTACATCACAGTGAACTTCTTCGAATACGAACTAGTTAAGACTACCGTAGAACTTCTGAATCACCAGATCTTAGAAGACAGAATCGCTCTATTAACACGGAAGGTCGAAGTCATATGTAAATATCCAGGGCCGAATTACTTTAAGCAACCTCATCGTTTCAGCGATTCAGTCTTCTAATACAGGCGCTTCATAGTCCGCTTTGCCCATATAACACATCCGATGGTCGATTTCCTTCAAATAGGTGTGCGTAAATCCCAGCTAACAGAAGCTGCGTTCACTAAGTTCAAAAATGTGAACGTCCACTTAGCTGTCCGTGCTCATCCTGACCCGAACGTTCCGCTGTCAACTGTAATCGGCGCTTCCAGCATAGCTATCGGTACCCTATAATAGCAATTCTCTGAGGATTACTAGCAACCTTTAACTTTCCCCTCCAAACGTTTGAAACCTGCAGAATCCCTCCACGACTCATTTGGTAGAGAGTAACTGGTAACTTATCTAGGCCTCCGCCACCTCCGTTGTTTGGTGGAGTGCAGCACCTTCAGGGTTTACACTGATCAGAGATTGCTAGGCTATCCCAAGAGAGAGTTAGGCAACAGGTCTGCATTTCTTATTTTATGGCTGATATACGACATGTATCAGTTACCGAAAACGCTGTCGCAGACATTGTTTCAGTCAGTCAAAATCTCAGCGCATCTGCTGACAATGGCATTGGTTTGACAGCCATGGCTGTCTTGTAGGCCAATGATCTACATATCGAACACCTAAGTCAGATGAGCTCCATCATAATTCAGTCTGCATTTCCGACACCTTGAGAGGGAAAAATCTTCTGCCACACTTCATAGGGCACAACCCCATTCTGTAATGCAGCAGAAGGCTGCCGCACAGTGTTCGATACAAGGCACAACCTGTCCCATTTGGAGCAAACACGCTTCAGTTACACCTGTCACTGAACGGTACTTATAGTCCAAAGGAGATCGTGATGATCATTATTGGAGACGCACGTGTCATCAGTGATAAAATTCCAAAACCCACTGCCATACGAAGAGAATTCCTGACACTTTCTCTACCAGACTAGTTTTCACCACGTGCATGTCAGTTTAATGGGCCCCTTGCCGCCCCCAAATGGATCGATTTATCCGCCGACGTGTGCTGACCGCTTCACAAAGTGGCCTGAATCCATACTGCTAAGGAGGCGGCAGTTAACACTTTTCCGGGACGTTGTGTGGCACAATTCAGTTGCCCAGCCGTGGTGATCACAGATTGTGGATTATATTTTGAAAGGCGTTTCGTAGCTCTTAGGTCGTGCATTTGGTTGCGTGCCCAGTCGTCTGACTGAAAACCGAGATAGAGAAGAGATGCGACAACACCGTTTATTGGGAGAACGAATCAACATTAAGTCACAGAGGCTCTGAATTTATGGACCGAAACGATCAGCATACATGGCAGACAAGACGAGAAGCAAATCGAATGGAACGGTCATATATGGCAGTCAGGGCGTTAGAACAAGTCACGTTAAAAGGGGCATCGAAAAACAAACAAATAAATAGTCCAGATAGTGTACAGGGTTGCGATCTGATTGGTAGAGCGGATCCATACCACCAGCCACGACCGTACTATCCGAACTGAGCTGATCGATCGCTATAGAGTGATGCGTCGATGGGAGATGAGTATCCTAACAGTTGCCCCCTCAAGTACTGTAGGATGCAAGCGCATTCGCACTACGGCTTTCTCTCAGAGAGCAAACATGACACGTGAACGTTTTCATCAGCTAGGTCTTCATGGAAGGAGACACTTTAGCCAGTTCTTTTGGGTCCAGAGTATACAGCTAAAGAGGATTTAAATCCACTAAAGTGATCTAATTTTTGATGGTACCCCTTATTTACCCGTTGTACTCGTCTCTTCTGCATTTTGGGCACTGTAGGACTGCCGCAACTTCACAGCTGGTTTAGCGCATCACATATGAAAGGTACGCTTTATACAACCCAGAGAGCATTCATCAACCGGATTGTTCTCCTGTAGTTACGTCTTTGTATGGAGGGATGATCTTTACAAGCCACAGCAATCAACATACTCAGGTCCCCTTCGGGTCCTCACAAAGGTTGTAAAGAATTTCACCGTTAGTTGCAATGGTAAATGTGATGTAATTCCGGTGAACAGGCTGAAACCAGCATCTATGAAAGAGTTTTCAGCCGGACCCCCTCTGTCTGCTGGAACCGTTCTTCGTCTGGAACCCCCCTCGACGTTAAAAAGCGTTCAGATTCTCGGGAACTTCTCATGGTTGTGGATGTGTCCGTACCCTCGATTTCCGATCGCTTTATCTCCAGACATAATTGCCTCGATGGGGGCTTCTTAGACACGTGCGTTTTGCAGAGTATATGTTAGAGGAAACCATTTTTCAATCAAAAACCGCCTCTTCGCTCCATAAAAAGATTTTATGCAATCACAATAAGCGGTAATGCCGTGTACAGTGGAGAGGTAACCTTCGCTATTTTTTAACTGCTGGGCCCTTATTCCGCTAACTCAGTGGTGGCTTAGTGACATTACTTACTAGTTTCGGTAACTGTTCTTCGATTTTCTGACTCGAGAATGTTGTTTAGTGAGATACATTGGATCTAGTCTGTTTTATTTAGTGAGAATGTTGGGGATGTTAAATACCCCCCAAAAACTGTTCACTTAACTGGCAATGAACATTTATCACTATTGTACATTCGAATTCCTCTATTGCACCATCATTTTTGTTTCTTGCGCCGATTTACATACTGGACGCTAATTCGCCTGTTATTGACCTAGGACGCTTTTCACTGAACACTGATCATTGAATATTGAACACTGAATTCTGATCCTTGAATATTGAACAGGTCGCTTGGTGAGCTATCAATACGCAATAGCTGCAGTTTGTAATTTGACTTCGGACTGAGACAGCAAACACTCTCTTTCTGGAGACCAGTGTTTCTCCTTTGTAGTCTGCTTGGGGATCGGCTCTTCGGGGTAAAACAGCGCGTACAGTATCACTGCGTCGTAGTGTAGCGAGAAGGCGTCCAACAAAGCACAATCTTTATTGTCCAAATCGCCAGTAACATGCAACGCGCGATCTCTCGTTTATGAGTCATAATTCAAACCCGCAACACCCCCCGGTTTCCGTTCTCACGTCGTGTGCACTTCTGACCGGTTTACGTGTGATGGGTGCCTTCTATCGGGGGGTTTCCCGCTTGCCATTCCTCGTCTGTTTGTCCGATTTCGTTGCGCGATGGCTCGTCCGGCTGCTCGTGCTGTCCGCCATCCACCCAATTTTGGCCTTGACCGTATTCCAACATCGTGTCGAGATGTTCCTCTGAATGTTGGAAAAACCACGCCTCCGATCTGGCCGTCTGTCGTATTTCGCCTGCCCCGCCTCGCCCGTTGGTCCGATCCAGTCGAGCGATGACTCATCCGGTCGCGCACGTTGTTCTTGATCCGATCGCAGCAGGCTTTTGAACGTATCTCCCACCCGCGTTGAGGTATTCGGCCGAGCGTTCGAAAACTCGCACCTCCGACCTGACAATCCATCACAGTAGGAATCGTTCCAGCTCAATTGTGTTCGCTCGGTCTCTCCGTGATATAGCACTTTCCAATGGATCGTTACAGCTCGATTGCATCTGCTCGGTCGTCCCGCGTTATAACTTTGATCTGCAAGAAGATATGAGTATTCCTCCTTCTCTTTTCCCCAGGATAACGAAAGTACGTACAGTACCTGCTGGATTTCTGGGGGAGAGTTACATCATGAATGTAATAAACAATATTTTTGATAGTTACACTCCACTCTATACTTTTGATGATTTTTCTTCCGTGACTATTTTTGTTTCGGTCACGTTGTTAACTTCTGATTTCTGTGCCTCAATTAGCTTGACAGGTCTTCTCTGTACAGTCTGTTTTCCAAGGTCGAAAACAACACACGATGTTACCGTGCGGATTCTTCCTTTTCATGATGTTACAGTTAGAAACAGACTGAGTATCATTTTGTTGACCCGTTCTCATCTGTGTAACGGTAAGATGCCCGAAACTGTTGACATGTTGCACGCCACATTCCTGATACCTTCCGTTTCTCGTCCCTATAACTGACTCATTTATACATAGACAGGAATATAAATGAAATTCCTTATTCCTACTATACAGCCAAATTATTTCTGAGACAGAAGTAACTTTAGTAAAAACAAGTACTTTCGACAACTTCTTTGTCAACCTATACAATTGCAGGTTTCATCAAAATGTGTGATGAGGCGAGCCGCAAAATTCCTGGAATGATCTTTCGCATATGGTGTTAAAAGTGAATTTTAGAATACACATAAATTGACAGATCTGGGCCAGGAGTTGACCAACTGTTACACCATATAGTTAAAGTCGTGTGTTTTTGTGACTACCTGTTTGCTGTTTGGTTCACGCTTCGTACGTTTTAGTACGTCCGACTGTTACAAGCGCTTCTTGAAACGGGAAAAATGAATAGACGAGCATTGGACACAACGCTGTCACTCTCACCGTTTCAGTGATGAAGTTATCTTCGGCTAGGGTTGTACATTCGACGAGTATCCGACGCGTACTGTGATCGGCTCAGGCTTTTCGCCCTATCACCACAACAGTGCCTAACGGTGCAGGTGACATGACAGGACAACGCATATAAGTGGCTTAGGCAGCTGTGTGACGGATTGAGTACAGACACACAGCGGGGTGACCGGGATTCCAACCTATCGCCTGAATGGCTGAAATTGGAAAGTCAACGCCTGGTAGATGAGTCATGGCTCAGGCGCTCAGTTTCCATCTTACCTGGAGGGTATGCACATTGGAACCAGGAACAACCGCACCTCTGGTGCAGCGCGCAGACACGCCAACCACGTTTCCAAGTGAAGTGGGGGTTAGCACATGCCAGTGAGAATGAGCCGTGTGCCACTTCGGACGGCTTACAGCTGGCTGCTTGTTGATGTTATCACGAACACACCAAAAAGTTTGAGGTTCAAAGACTGGCGAATAAACTGATGAATTGTTGAAGCGAGCAGCCGATGATTCAACAGCCTTTTTTAAGTAGTTGTGAATACGAGTGTATCGGCACCAACGAACGCCGCTGTATCTTCCGAGACTGGGTGATACAGACGGTAATTTGAGTCGAAAAGGGTGGAAAATATGCACATTAGAAGATGGTGATGGAGAGATTTCGCTGGAATCACTATTACAAACTACTGAAAGTTTTTATCGCATGCTCTGGAATATTTTTATGCGAGCCCTTGAGGACGACATCGTGTGCACCTTGAGTGGATCATGGAAGTGGTTGGTGAACGTACAACTGCCCTTTTGAGAGCAATTAAAATGTGATTAGTTTTGTTATCGTTTTCGAGTTCAAACACAGGTCACGATTCGCAGAACTGCCGTGCCATTGTAACTGAGCCTCTCCTTGTGATATTCAAAGTAGACCGTGTGGATAGCAGACGTGTTGTGTCAGTTTGTTGCTACTCTGTTGTACTCATTGCAGTGGAGGCTGCCACAAATTAAACAAAACAGGTGTGATCGCAACCACTGGATTGTCAGTTAGTACAGAACAGGTGAATGATTTAAAAGTACAGAGGTGTTGAGGTCATACCTCCTGTCCATAATTATTTAGAAAGTAACCGTTCCGAAAAGGAGGAACTGGTGCGAGTGGCGATGAGCTCACCCATATTGAATTGTCGATTACCACGTTGTGGCTGAAGGTATGATGTTCTTCGAGTTGCGCACGTGAGCCAAACAGAATTAATTTTTCAGTGAAGTTGAAAGACAGCTCATTTTGTTTGAAAGATATCCCGAGAAGTGACGGTCGTTTAAGTTGCATGGACGCCCCCTTACTGCAGAATCAATGAGAAAAAATTTCTGGCTACCACAAATTTAACGAATAATGTGGAGACTAAGAGACGGCCCAAGGGCTCGAGCACCTGGTCGTCAGACGGAACGTCAGCACACTATCCATTACGCTATCTCGTGCCCCACGGGTGTGCGCATATCCAGAGTTAGCTGTATTTTTCCAAGACGTCTTTTTACTAACGTGATGAACTGCGGAATGCTTGTTCCTACACTGCTCAGTTTAACTGTTTGCACTATGGCTTTGTAAGATGCTAGTTACTGACGCTTGAATCCCACGCGGAATCCACTTGGTTGTAGGTTGTAGATTTTTGTTGATTACTAATTTATTGTGTACATAACCAGCTTGATCTGAATAAATCTTCAACAATCCATCTTCTTCTGCCTGAATCAAGAGGTTCATGGATGCCCCGATAGACTGCGTATAACCATACATCTCAACAGATTCTATACCTGATATGGGTTTGTAGCTCAGCTGGTAGGGCTCTCGCCGCGGTAATGCATACTGTGTCTGTCGATGGTTCAAATCTAGCCGAAGCGCTGACTTTTCACAGTTGGGTCTCATCGAAGATTCTATACCTGCTAGTGTAAACAATCCTTTAACAGGGTTTTAGCTTCCTCATTGGTATCTCTCGACGAATCTCCATTCTCTTGAGAATTCTTAAAGATGGGATAACACTGTAGCGACCTACAGATGTTACTGACCTGCCTGTGATATGATTTGTGGAATGGGTTCATAAGTCGTAGTTACATATTGTATCTTGGTTATTAAGAAAGTTCACGTGACTTTTAGTCCGATTGTTTGTCCGCATGTCATGTGACCCTTTCGGCTTAATCGCTCGTTGACGACTGGTCTCCAGCCTGTTTAGCAATTATCCCTTGTCGGTGCCGTTTATGCTGTTGTATAAGTCCAGTCGTATTTTCCGTATTATAATAAATAATCGGTATCCAATCTCAGCGACCGTTTTCAAATGTAACGTCCTACCAACTCTCATATGTGAAAAGTGGCTGGCGGGCTATGCAACAAACCAGTATCACCGCGCTTCTGCACAGACTATCTGTACAGTCTTGTCAGTTGTTCCATGTCGTTAATCCGATAATTGGTTCCAGATCAAAAGCTGATTTGTTTCGGCGATTTCCTCTGCTCCATAATTTACAACGATCAGTAACCGATATTCAGCATTCTGGTATGCTACGTTTCAAGGTCGAAATTTTATATCGTGAGAGACAGCACAGCTCGTGTCAACATCATAAACTCATTAATTGGAGAAGTTATACAAGACCACAATTCCTAATCTCACAGAAATGGATAATTATGCTGGCGCTATGTCTGCCCATCCTAAACATGTATGCCAGTGTAACAAATTCGATATTCAGCATACCTTTACTGTTTTGTACATTAGATTTCACTTAATTTTCCTCCAACTTGCGAACTCAACTCTATTATATATTGGATGCTGGAAAGTGGCCGATATCTCACTCCACTGGAAAAATATCATTACCTTGTCCATCTTTTCCCAATGATACATGAAGACTCCTGCATCCAAGCTGTTCGTCAGCCACCGGATTGTTCGTTAATGGGCACCACTGATTTGTGCCGAAGTGACCGAAACACTGAGGTGCTAGAACTACATCATGTGTGATCCAAACCGGGCGTAGTCCACTTGCGGTCGAATTCACTCGTGTCACCGTGGCGTGTAAACCCCATTCGGTAACTGGACTTGGCTAGGGTGAGTCATCCTAACTGAGGTTCCCCGTGGTGCTTCTGCCCTTTCATTGTTTCGCTAATATACTTGGGCTGTCAACGTTGGTAACAAGACCACACGTGCTCACACGCCCATACACAAGGTACCTTGATTGTGTTGCAGCCACACTGAAGTCTGGTCACAGGGTTTAACCTACTCAATTTAGCTTGCTTTATTAGGGCTTGTGTGCACTGGAGACAAACTAATTGAATGATGAACCATTGAATCTTTAAAGTTGGATCTTCAGGCCAGCCATGGTAACAGTTACACTGTTAGGCACACTGGAAACTAGCAACCGCGCACTGACTGAATCTGAATTGTGTAACAGAGCGTGTCGCCTTGTGGTTAACGCCGTTTTAGTTTTCATTTGTGCAAATCGTGTACACAGTTTACTGGCTCATGCTTGTTCCTGTTGTCTTATTTTACAGGACTATTTCTAGGACCCCTACTTTAAAAGGACGCTGTCCCCGGCTATCCCAACCTTGCCCAAAGTTGGTCCAGAGTAAAAACGGAAGGTTTGTTTGCTGCAACACTTTATAACTTTAGCTACTTGTGAGTAGCCGCTTTTTCAGAAAAAATTGGATCTATGGCTGAGCGCACTCACACCTACAGTGATGATTTGGTTATTGCTCCAGTAGTTCAGAACTGCTCGCTTCTACAAGCAAATACTTGTTAGGTAACTCTTTCATTCGATACCCAACCGTCCGCAATCAGAGATTACCAAGTGTATGGTTGGCAGCATCCGATTCGGATTAGCCTGTCACAGTGACCGAAGCCAAAGAACACCTGCGCTTATCCATCATTGCAATTGGCTTCCGCTGCGCCACTTGCAGTTCCACCCACACACCATATATCCAGTGTAAACCCGAAGGAATAAGACCGGGAGTTGTGCCAGTGGGGATTTCGTGTCCAGTCGGCCAATGCTGGTTAGCCAGTTGATTGGCTAACCAAGTGTATACACGGACAACGGCAATAACTTTGCATAGGTCAATCTTTGAGTGAAATTGTGTTTACATTTGTAGTGAGCTGTGGTTAGTTCACGTATGTGATCCCTGTTTCCCTGTAATGCATCTGAAAAGATGTGTTGAGAAAACTGACTCATAGAGTGGGTGTCATGGAATGAAAGTATTTCGAATCAGCCGGGAACTATAAATTAGAACAAAATCTAAGAGGGTAGGTCCCGGTGTTCAGTCGGCTCAGTTCTAACACGCCCACTTGATAACGTTGAATAACGCAAATCCCCAACTTCGGATTATATCAGTCAGTCCCCTCAGGAGTGGAATAAAGAGGGGTATGACCTTAGCAATTTACTTGGTGTGCTCGCCTCTAAGTACCAACTGTTCAGATGTCTTCCACCTTTCAAATGACCGACTTCCACACGAACTGTCAGTACCAGTTACCGTTCACTCTAATTGGGCGCCATATCATGAGTGTCTTACATAGTTGTACAAATATGAACGATATTATCAGTGTGAATTTGCCCCTTAAATTCTTGTTGGAGAGAATCGTGGTACATCAATCTGCCTTCCACGTTCCAGTCAGTCAGTTAGTGGTCTTTGCTGGTCAGCATGCCGAAGCCGATGGAGTTATGCTCAGTAGATGGAACTATTGACTGAAAAAGTACGGACATTCAGCAATGTTTACACACTGGATCGATACCGAGAATTAAACACTCGTAACAATGGCCAGTTTTATTCACTCCGGTACACAGCTAATGTACACGCAAAAGTGAAGCGAGCTTGCGTTCACGTATCACGTCCTCTTTAGCGCAATACCCGGCTGGTTAATCGATGTTAACTGCTGCCATCCAACAGTGTACGAGAAATGGACCGTCAGTCTTTGGTGAGAAAGTAATCTGAAAGTAAACACTGTAATTAGGTTTTACTTCTGTTCGTATGTTTTCCCACATTGAATTTTTATTTGCCCACTTCTTTCTCCTAACCAGTAACCTCAAAATTTGCAAACAGTTGCCACAGAGTCTAGCCCAATAGCAAATCTACATCAATCAAAGGATTATCGCATGGACAGAATTCATGTTTACTAATAGGCTGAGCTTTCATATTTCGTCATTTAACTACTTGCTTGTGTTCAGTAGTTTGTAGGTAGCTGATTGGTATCTTCATTTAGAAGACCGATTTTTAAATTTATTTCTACGAAAGGGACAATTTCGTATTCCGTAATTTAAAATGTAGAAGTTCATAAGTAAGATATGCACCTTCAAGCTTCTCAACGCTCTACAAGTCAGGTAAGAGTTTCTTATCAGATGTATGCTCTAACAATTGAAAAATTCCCCTCGAACTTAAGAAACACGAGATTCCGCCGCAGTTTTTAAAGCGTTTTTAATGCAGTTTGCAATTGTGTATGGTTCCAGGTTGCTTGCAGATCTTGCAGTCAGGTTTGATTTTAAAATGCTAACTAGTAAAAATGCTATGTTAGAATCAAAAGAATGTACGTGAACATGAAGCTTGGCGGAATTTCGTGATATCTGGTTTTATTAATGTCCGGATGCGTTTCTGTTTGTGACTAAGTGTAACAAACTTTGACGACCACTCTCAATAATTTATGCCAAAGTGTTTGAACCAATCCTTCTGCGAGGCCTGTAAAGTTGGGGCCGATGTGAAAGTGCGACTGGCAAAAATCCTTGAATGTGAACGAATGATCTTCAGTGTTGATGACGTCAAACAAAACTCGAACTGAACTGTGGTGGTTTCTTCTGAGCCTCTTGAGCCTTAGAAGCATACGCATTGCAATTAAATCATGTCTGTCCTGTTCTGACAGATTCATCTCATCCCAATATTTTTTAAAGCTCTTCTAACCAATCAGTGAGGGGCCAAAATCATAACTTTGTCATACTTTCTTAGTTATGCTTCCAAAATGTCATTTTATGATTGTCAGAATATCCGGTAGGGTATGTATAAACTGTTACACTGTTGAATATGTTAGAACTACTGTGATAAACTGAATTCTCTTCAGTTATTCTTATCTCCTGATCAAAATTTCAATTTTCTTGTATAGTCGACATCAATTGTCATTTGTAATAAGATTCAACATTCTCGAATTTTATGAGTATTCTATTTTGCCACGACATTTCGTTGTGATATTTGTACTCGACATTCATTAGTCTGTTTTCTGACCACTGATCAATGTGATTTTTCTCTCTACTTTTCCGACAATTTATGATTTATGAAAATCTTTTTGATCCGAATAAACTGAGGATAGTCTCGCAGATTGCATTCTGTTTGCTGTCCAAACAACAAGATCGTAAGCTAACAATTTAGTAACTACAAGTCTGTACTTAATTCTGCCTTCGATATTTAGTAATCTGATCATGCTGGTGTGAAAACGTCATCATCTCACTGTGCAAGGGCACCAAAGAGATTGGTGCACCAATTAACATAACTTGGACGAAGTAAAGTCAAGTATGTTGAATTGATTTACTACAAAATTCATTTAAATCTTACATGCATGGGCATCTCACTGATCTGTAAGATAATCATTCAAGGTTTTCGTGTATTCTCCCCCACTTTAAAATCACTCAGCCGGCGACGTAGCTGTTGAAATTTAAAGCCGTATATTTCACCTATCTGTTCCCAAAACTTCAAAATTGAACAAATCTTTCCACTTCACTCTCATTTATTCCTCTTCATATCTGTTGAGTTATTTCTGTAACTGTCACATCCATTCATTAGACTCTACCAAGTCCTAACTCGATTAACGTCCTCAGTTCGAGATAACCACGACAGTCTACGGAGATGATGGCACACTCGTCGCTGACACTTGTGTCCGACTAGAACGCCACATTTACATCACATCGGTGACGTAACAAAAGTAGACCAGTCGAAAATGGTTGAAATGGTTGAACCTGTATTCTGCTTCCGCTCTCATCTGAAGGAAAGTAGGTTTCTCTTATTGTTAATTAATTCCTTGGTTAAGCCACAACCAGTTAAAACCAAAAGGGTTATCGGTTTCACAACGTTTCGACCCTCTCAGAGAACCTTTATCAAACGATTTAAACCTGAAAATTCACATTTTACAAGCTTCAAATGGGGTTCCTCATCAACTGACACGTGCTTGTGTGTTTAACATGCGGTATGTGGACAGGTTATCGATAGGATATACTAGGTTTCTCCGAGATCACCATTATTTAATGCTTACTACAAGTCTCTGGATTTATTTGTAAATCATGCTGCTAATTGTTCCAGGTGTCTGGGCAATTCAGACTAGCCTTCAGCTCATCGGAAAAATACCACATTTCGCCACGGAGGTGAGGTGATCTTCAGCAAAACATAATCTTCGATCAGTGTTTTTCCTTCACCAGCGGGGCTCTTCCGTAAACAGATTTCAACGAGGTGCTCGTGAGTTTATGAGTTGTAGTCTTAGAGGAAACCAGGGGTAAATTACATTTCCTATGATATACGCTATCATTTCGCAAAAGCACTCCAAATACCGCAACTGTTCCAGCCCGATGAATATCGCCTCTCTTATCAGTATGTTTCGGCAAACAACAATTTTCTGGAGGTGCAGTGTGAATGTTTTTACTCCGCATTTTGTTCACCATAATTACCCATTCGCTTTTTGTCATCCTTAAGTTTCATCACTTATTGAGAAACCTCTTTAGTTGATCATCTTTTCAAACTTATTAACGGTGAAAATTAACTAAGGTTAACAATGTTTTGACGAGTTATGTGTAAGTGCTGCTCATCCGGTAGACGGTAATGACTACATTAATCATAGCACACAGAGAGATGTGACTTGTTCGGTGCTCCAGTGTGTCGAAGATTGCCAGACGAGGAGAAGGGGCACAAAACCGAAGTGTCTGATCAACTGATAGCGCATTCGTCGATGACCACACATGTTCTGTTTGTTCTGTCCGGTTGAATCAGATACACAATCTGCCACGGCCATCCATATGTCGTGATACTATCTAAGAACATCGTTTGATCAGTCGTGGAATGAAACAGTTCAAATGAACTAGATAATGTGGACTGACCTGACGTTATTGAAGTCTGTCTGATGCGAAGCATCGAGAAAAAACCCGGACACAGAATAGACCTGCACAGACCGTCGCATAAAATTTCTGTTATCTCCACTTGGCTTCACCTGATTGGTGTCCAGAGCTGTTACTGTAAAATGTACTACAGAAATGGTATGAGCTTAATCAAAATGGAGCAATCATTGGGCAAGCCAGGTTATTTCAGTCCGTTCGGCTAAGTGTCCTAGGTCCCACTGGTCTCTCAAAACCCCGTATAAGTCGGGTGATTTCTAACAAATCTCAGCCAAATCATACACCCACATAAAATTGGCTACTAATTAGTGATAGGGAATATCGAGTATGTTACTCAGAATGAAATTTCCGTAATGAATGGACACGGTAAGTCCAGTTCGGTCTGCTTCATCATGGTTAAACAAGTTTATGTGATCGCTTAAGAGGTAGGCGAGTGAATACGTGCATATTAAGTTATATTACGACTTTTTTAAAGTCTACCATTCTTGCCCACCTGTTTTGTCAAATCTACCAGCAACCTGTCATTCACGTTTAATACCTGCTATTGTTGGTCAGCCATTTCCAATTGCTCTATTCATATCGCGTACATGGGCGCGACTAACCCCGTAGAGGCCTGCTGGAAAGCCACTGACGCCGTTTACTGAGCATGTATCCCTAGACATCACTGACCGGTTGTCATTGCCCTTTTCACTAAAACAAATCTCATTCCCTCAACTGAGACTGACTTCCCTCCCTCTACTAAAACTTACCCCTTCCCGCTGATTTGGCTGTGAGACAAGAGTCTCCATCCTTTGCATTGTCACGGAAAACTGAGCAGTTCGTCCTTCGTTAGAGGACGACAGCTGAAGAATGTTAAACTTACCTCGTCTAGGTCAGATCGAAGTTAGCCCTTCCTTATTGCTGACTGACCTGCTAGTAACCGATTGTAAGCACTCAACCAAACCAGATACTGTTTAAAGTGTAAGCTTCTGAATTTGTACACGGAAACAGAAACAACTTTGATGAATATGTTGAAAGCTTTCCTTTGCAGAGATTTATCATGGAACGCTGCGAAACGTAATTTACAACGTTCGTCCTTGTGCGCACTGCATGTACACTTCCAACATTAAAGTTTCACAAGTTGAACTAGGAAAGTTAATCTTGATAACATTTGTAGTGGTTCCTTTAGTCAAACTCAGCCTCATATGTCCCTTTATCTGACAACCAGAACTACCTACCATTTTGAATTTACTCGTAGTTTTCCCAATCAAGTTGAAAATGGACTGTAAGGTGCTGACTGCACCGGTACCTAAAAACAGTCGCGGCAGCTAGCATCAATTACTTGGCTGGCTGGCTGGCTGACCCGACGTGAAAAACGCAATGCCTACACCATCAGCTCGTTGCAGACCTCCGTGCGCTGTCCGGAGCTCACTTACTCAGGGTGCTGCCTGCTTCTTCGTACCGATCGATTACGCCCTTTTTAAAAGTGTCCCCATTCAGTTAGCCTATATTTCGCGACTTGGCGCAAGTCCATCAAGCTCGGCATGCCGATCGTTGACGATCACAATTTGACAATCAATTACAGCGTGTAAGACGGATTGCTGAACTAAAATTCCCCACAGAAAATCTGACGACTGAGTTCGTTTGCACTGGCTTCACAACGAACGATCCAGTAATGCAATATGACCTTTCATTTTATTGCAGTCTGTTGTCACAAGATTAATTCGCTTATGTCCATTACACTTGTATGATCAGAAATCGTTCATTCGTTGAACTTTGTGGTTACCTAAGCTCAAGTAGTGATCGTTCCCCCAAAAATTTATTCACACTTCTGTTTGGCAACTGATATATTCATCTATTCATGACAATGACCATTTCACTGACGAACAGTTTGCTTTGTGTTGTGTAATTGACCCAAATCCATCCTTTTTTGCTTGTATGCAAAATTTCTGCCGGTTTAATTAGTTATTCTTACTTTTTATCCACAACTTTTTTGTTGCATCGACAAAAGAGAAGAATGTATGACAAAGGATAGCTAACGATCGATACAAGGGAGAGAGTATGTGTACATAAAACTGCAGCAGGTTGGGTAGGACAGATCTGAAACAACTGACTGATACCTACTGATGTTGTCGAACTTTCCTGTCCGAAGGTGTACACGATTGTATGCTTATTACTGAAGGTGAGTTGTGGTCCTCTTCTGTAGTCTGGGGCATATGTACACAATAATTCTTATACGGTGCGGATTAAACATTAAAAACATAACTTCCTGCCTTGCGGCACTATCACCTCCGTGAGCTCGCTTTCCTGTGTCCACCGCCAAATTTGTGGCTGCTACCCGTCTATATAGGAATGGGGAAGGGAATTTAATGCGTCACGTGAGCTTACAAACTTCCCACGCATGAATGAGCGAATAGTGCTTACTTTAAGATTCATCTGAATTCCTCGTTGATCACGTGAATGTTCATTACTGACACAACGATAACAACAAATTACGCTATTCAGACAGCAGGGGCAGAAACTGCTTCGGTGTACATACGCGAATAGCACCATCAGAAACTGTCAAGTTGGTTCAAGTTCGTCCAAAATGTGACAACCTATTTTTACTTGCATAAAAATCAGTTTCGGTATTGATATGTTCGCCGAGCTTGGCATTTAGGTTGCAAACGTTTCATCACCAGGCGAGGTGACATCAACAGTGCGTAAGAGCAGGCATCGATCAATCTTCACATTCAAAATATACGCTGAAACACTTACGCACTGATGATGTCACCTCGCCTGGTGATGAAACGTTTGCAACCTAAATGCCAAGCTCGGCGAACATATCAATACCA
>QNGE01001989.1:0-13115 GCA_008508345.1 Paragonimus westermani | reverse complement strand
GTACGTTTTTCAGGAAGAGATGCCAACCATCTTCCAACCCCCAATCTGGAGGACAGGACGAGGAGACTGTGGTTTGTCAGACCTCTACCTGTTGGCCTGCCTGGTATGAGTAACTCTGTCCAGTTTAGCCCAAAAGGTCATCGAGATGCGCAAGCCGTCACACCACGTCAAGGTCCAGTCTCACCGTGCGGCAGTAAAGACAGTACCAGTGAGCAGTAGACACAGAGCTTAGTGATCGACTTCAGGCTGTGGTTCTTCAAAACACGTCTCCCACGACTTGCGTGAGCAACACTGGCCTTCAACACACGAGCTCGTAAGTCGTAGTCCACGGACACATCGGTGGACAAATTGCTACCAAAGTAGCAGAAGTCTGCGCACTTGTCGAATTCATCTCCATTGATGCGATTCTCAGGCACAGGTGAAGGAATGACACTTTCGCCCAGAGAAGGCTGAGAAAAAGAGCGTCTTAGTTGTGTTCATATCCAGTTGAAACTTGGGTGTCACGGACGCAGTTCATCTTCACTGTGCGCCAACAGTGTGCTCTCATCCGCGTACAGAAACATGTGCCTCATTGAGGTATGTAACTGGGTTGCGGCTCCGAAACGTCGAGTATTCAACAGTCACCCATCCGTCTGTTACTCTACTTCAGCTTCGTCTGCCACCCAGTCAGGAAACACATTCGTTTGCATGGTATTCAGATACAAACTAAACAGGGTAAGGGTTAGGACACAGCCCTCCTTCACGCTAGTGACAATGTCAAAATCATCACACGCACACACACATCATCCACACTATTGTACCTTCGCCTTCATGCCTATATACAACATTCTAATCAATTTGACGAATTTACCTGGACATCCAAACTTATCAAGCAGCGTCCACAACGGCTCGTGGCTCACGAAATCAAAGGCGTTGATTAAGTCGTCAAAGGGGCATACAGGTGTTGGTTGCGTTCCCGGCATCTTGGTACCCATGACAGATTTGAACAGTCTGTTGAATTTTAATTTATCATTCGCGTTCGTGAATCACTACGATCGATAGAGAAGTTTGTGTTGCAGTGTTCCTCCAAACAGAAACCTTCCGAATTTAATAGTGTATTTCACTGACCATTTCTATGAGATACGAGACCTTTGTGTTATATCTCTCCATTGACCAAACTCACTTCACAAAACCGTACAAGAATCTCCTTCCGAGGCTCGAAATGTGTCCAGCTTGTCAGAATGAAAAAGTTCGACAGTACTGTTATACGAAACTCAGCCAACTTAAGCAATAACGTAAAGGCGGATCATCGAAGCATGCAATTCTGTTCGTGGGCAGTCTTCAAACATTCCGCTAGCAAGCTTGAATCCGAACTACACCTGACTAGGGAATTTAGTTACCAGGTTTTGGTCTGAACCACATCGAATCAATGTCTACCGAGTGAACGCTGGAACACGTGATTGGTGCTTTTTACGCACGAATTTTTTCAAGTACAGTTGTATTATATAGGACGCGGAGCACTGGAACGCAGTATTTTGATTTGTCGACTAAGCCGACGCAGTTAAAATATGAATCGAATGTCCCTAAGCCGGAAGTCAGACCAAAACAAATATGGCTTGACCAGCATTTTTGTGGATTTTTAAAACAGCAACTGATTGCAAGATATCTCATAAAACAAACTTGTGTTCAACATTTTGATCTTTTCTAATCGACCCTGATCCCTGTGAAACAGTTGTCACTATTTTGTTCTGTCAATCGAGAGATCTTAGATTCGGGTAAGCGTCATTTCTGACCTTTTCTGACGGTAGCCTAGTCACTACGAGACCATAGATGCACATGGCGTCAAACACCGGTCAGTTTTTTCTTCTTCACGTTTTCGTCTGGGAGACATTATTGTCTTTCCAGACTTTTGGTAATTCCTGATTGTTTGAATTGAATTTCAGAGATTTGAATTAGTTCAAGTTGATAAGGTTGATCGTATGACTGTCGTCATTGGAAGGTGCAAGTTAGCAGTATAGCACAACTTCTTTAAAGAGTAACTTGTAGTTGGTTACATTCAGAACAGTCTCGGCGACACTCCGGTATCTGTCCTCAGCAAATGACTAATTTAATCGTTTCGGTACATTGACATTGTTCTACTCGTTGTGTCACATTCAGGTCAAGTAGGGCTCAAGGATCATGGTGTTCATGTTTTCTTTTTTTAATTATCATGAAGCACCTCAATGCCGTACCCTATTTTTTATTGTTGGGAGTAGTGCATTGCGCAATACAATTAGTTTGCTGTTTCTTTGCACCAAATTAACTCCCAGCGCAAACGAATCTTCTGTTGAATATAAATCAGTGAAACGTTGGCTCTAGTTGATAAACGTCGACACTGCTTTGCTTAAGACACACAAACGCTCATTTTTTTGTGCATAACTAACGGCAATGTTTATCAGTTTGGACTATCTAACTCTAATGTCCTACTAACCAGGCACAGTGTGACACCGTCAAAGTTTAATGACAATTGTAAGTCAGTAGTGGGGACTCACGAAACGAACTGCAGAAGTGAAACCTGTTCGCTGGATCGTTTTCAGTTGACTATTCATATATAGTATAAGTGGTCACGAGATTTACATTTCACTGGCGTTCTATAACCCAATGTATTTAAAAATGGGTGTGCTCTAAGCGACTAGGTCTGAATGATGGTGCAGCCATTTAGTATCGAAGCAAAAGCTTTGAGCGTATTGATACTTGCCCCGGCGTGGATTGAAAGGGCCGACGTGGAGTACAAAATAGGGCATGAAACAAGTGTGTTGTCTGTAAACTGCCAGCAAACTGCACAAAAGCGAACAGTGACCCCGCAACTGCGGAGGAGTATTTCAGCGACCTGGCGATATCTGGGTTGCATTATCTAGTCTTTAGGCCAACCCAAATCACAACGAGAAAAGGCAGAACTAGCAGATCTTAGATCAGAAGGAGCATTCTGAAGTTCCCGGTCGAATCATGTTCACTCACGTGCCCCAAACGTTTTGGTAGTACCTGACCACGAACACGAAGATCGTAAGTCTCCCGAAGCCATATCCAGCAGGCAATAGTACAAAGACGGATCTTCCCGCAAGGACCGCTTAATCAGTTTTCGTTGACTCTCATATCAATGACCTGGAATCACTCAAAAGTCCGTTTATTACGAGCGAATATAAAACAAAAGTCTGACTTGTCTTACACATCTCTTCATTTTAATGAGCGATACTTTGGAATACTTGCACAGTCCACTTTCCTGTCCGCTGGAAGAATGCTGTAACCCTTCTTCTATGACCTATTTGAGCCGATCAGCAATCATTTCTGTTAAAGACTTCATGACGTTCAATGTATGCATGACAAAAAATTCACACAAAAAATTGGAAAGCTAGCAAAAGAGTTTTGGATAAAAGTTGAATAAACTGGCGTGGTTTGACAGTAAGATGCGTCACTCACTTCTGTTTTCAAACCAGAAAGTGTTTGTTTTGACATTCACTGTCCTGCGTGCTGAGTATGTCTTGCCTGCTCAAGCTTAGATAATGCACTGAGATAACTGTTGACATTATATATCTCAATTGTATGATTAGCAATCAGGGTTGCTGCTGTTGAGTCAACACTAAATCCAGAGGTCAGATATCATCTCATGTTACTTAACGGAGTACATTTCTTTCTGATTCCAAAAGGAAAACAGACAGTGACCAGTACCTCGAGTAAATTCAAATCTGCCGCCATATATGTAGTTTCCAGCCGTTGGCTAGGTGTATTCTTACTTCCAGTGGGACAAATGAGTATTACTGTTCACGAACCAATTCTATATTTCCAATAGTGTCACCTGGCCGACATGGCTGTAAACAATAATATACATGACCGTATAAATGAGTTTCTCTTACTAGGTCTGGCTACTTGTTTGCCTCGATATGTAAATGAGCAGTCGGTCCACGTAATTCAAAGTTAATACGTCTGATATCAGCCTGGCTTCAGGAGTAACTGGAACAGCGTTGAAACGATATGTTTTAGAAGCTCCGCCTCTCCATTCCCTCAGGACTTGTCCTCAAATACCTTTTCGTCTGAGGTTCCTACGAAGTGGTTGAGCCATCTTCACACGGTTGCATGCGGAAGCGTCTGCAGACACATCTATTTAGTGTACCTGGTTATATGGGTTTCTCAGTCTTTTTTCTTTCCTTCATGCTAGTCCTCAACCCAAGTGTACAGGTTCAGTATGCCAACCCAGGTACATTTCCAGAATCTGGGTCAAAGTGACAGATGATCAATCCGAGAGTCACATCGACTGATGACCTATTCGTGGTACGTTGTCGTAGAAGTAGTCGTGTGCGATAGTTTTCCAACCTGGTGAAGTGAATAGAAATTCCTCAATAACCATCACATCTTGTAGGATGAGACAGTATACTGAGCTTGACTTGACTTTGGTAGAAGAGGGGCACCCAGCTCAAAATTCTTGGTCAGTATATGTGCTAACCGCCCCATTTACGGTGAGAAATTCTGTGAAGCTATGATACGTTGGTGTGTACTTCTGTTCGATCGTGTACCACTGAGTCGTTTCTACAACTGGTTCAAGCTTACTTTCTAAGTAAACGGTAGATGACTGCTGATTAATGTTATGTTTAACTCAGTACGCGATTGGCAGGCGATACTGCAGTAATTATGTCGTGCATCAAGCGGGAATAAGATTAGAAAGGAACCTAACTAATGTATCCCATAATGTTTGCTTGGTTTTAAGAACAAAATATACGGTCATACTCAATTTTTTCAACGGTGTTCTAAGAGTACGGACAATTCACCGTTATTAGCCCTTTCTTAAATCTTTGTTTGTAAGTTAAATGTTTATAACTCATTTCGTGTTTACTCCATTGTGGAGGAAATTCCAGTTTGCGTATCAAACATTAACTCATCTCTGCGACAACCAAGTTCTTTCAAGTTGCAATGTAGACGTCAAAATCGCGATCAGCGTCCTGTCCTGCACCAAAAAGATACAACCTGTAATTCGGTGAGCCGTTCGCACTCAGTCGGATCAGCTCGACTTTGTAGGTTCAAAGACAGTTCATGTTAAAGCTCCAGTCACCCTGGTAGCCCAACCTGACGCAGTTTTCCGTTGTAATCCAGTTATGAGCATGTATCCGTTCACACCGCACGAAATGATGACTCTTTAGATATTGCACGACTGGCCTGTTCTGTCAGAAAGCTAGTACAACTGGGGAAATTGTAAAGAAAGGCGGGCACAAACCAGTCCCTACTAAATCATTTTACAAACATTTAAACGATAGCCAATAAGACCATAACATGTGCTACATGCATTTTATTAAGCCCTTTCTTGTTCTTGGTAAACGCAACATAAAAATGGTTCGTTTTTACGGTAGAAACAGCGACCAAAAATTTTCGTGTCTGTTCATGTCTGTCCCAGGATATGAAGATTGTTCTGGAAACTTGAACAATTTGTCCGTTTTTCCTTGTGGCATACATTCACTGTTCTGTTGAAAACGTACATAAAACGCCGATACAAAACGAAAAGGCGAGATCAGATTGAACAAACGATTTGACGGAGAGGGTGTCATTTGTCCATACCTGTTTGTCTACAAATAAGAGAACATAAGTGGGATTATCCTCTCGCGATATATTTGTTGACTGATTGCTCGGGTGATGGGATGCCAAATAGGCAATTAGGCTCGTTCGTGTTGGTGGGGGAGTGACATAGCTGAAGTAGACCGGGCAGCGCGTGATCGAAACAGTTTCACACCTCATCCTTTGTCTCTTTTAGGGAGGCATTCACACGGTGTGATGCAGACAGTCAACGTGTACTTATGCATAAGATTCAAGGGTGTGAGGGCCTGAGTTTGTCAAGAGACGTTCGAGTACACCGCGGTCGTATATCATACTAACTCACACACAAGCGAACAAGAGTATCCACTTGACCCAGGAGACAGTCTGGGAACTGACCAGAAGCTACGGATAACAAAATTTCGATGTGAACATTGTGACGAGTCATTCTTTATTGCCCGCTTCCATAACACGAGCTGTGTGAGTCTCATCATTGGTCATTGTTCAACTCACTGTCACAGTTCGACATAGGACCATTCAAAGTCGTTTACGTGCTTTACTTTGAGAAAAAAGTCTGAGTACGATGCCTGTACATGGAGCTTTAAGTTCAATCAATCAAACTGTTCACTATATAAATGAGGATTTCGTAAGGCCTCCGCGTAATGTTTTACAAAATGTCACATTCCCAACAATAGCCCAGATTTAACGGCTGCATAGGAAGTATCTGAATACGGGTTTTGATGTATAACCAGCTGCATAGATTTCCAGGCTGCGCGTGACTGGTATAATTATATTCTGTCCAAATTACCGCAATTTCTCAACTCATCACAAACCAAACACAAGATGTTAGGTTGACCACAACGGAATTCGGTCAGTCAGCCACGTAATGGCTCATGTTAACCAGGAAACGAGTTTGCCATGCATTTGACTTTGTCAATGGTCTCACTAGTAAATCGGAATAATCGATAACAGGGTAGTGCATCTGTAGGCTTGTGTGCGGTAATGCACCAAGTTATATTAATTTACTGTAATGTACAGGTGGCCAGATGGACCAGAACTGCAACCAATAAACTGAAGGGCGATTAGGTTTCAGGGCCACTCACGGTCACTCAGAGCACAGCCGTGAAATATGTTTGGTTCGGCAATACATATGTTGTTATCAGACCACTCCAATGTTTTCTATAAACACCTGAATAAGCTAGCGTGTAAACCATACGTACAACCTTTAGTTGACAACAACCTTAGAAAAGGCAGTAGTGTGATCTCAGGTCGGGACAGAAACGTCCACTTCTAATTAATACAACTGAGGTCTAAACTCCACTTGTGAGCTTCCCCCATGACAGGAAGTACGTGCTTTGACATCAGTCTCTTTAGTTCGTCGAAAGGCAACTAGGCTGGGACATTCGGATAAGCCAGATTCTTCAGTAACGAATATAATTCACGATCACCATCAGTAACGAAGAAAGCTGATTGGTTTTCCTTCTTCACATCACGAAGAATGCTACACCACAGTTCAAATCGTTCGACACATTCCTCGATTTCACTCGCATCAGCATGAAGATTTAATTGTTCAATTGCAGGCAGTTCCATTCCGCGACGCCAATTTGTTATACTCAGAATTAGGGACTTCGAATAGCCCTAGGAATCGTACGTGAATTGAAACCTCCCATACAAGTAATAAGGAGAAGACCTGGTACTAGTAGCAGTAAGCAATTATTATTCATGAATTGAGACACCGAATTTATGGATGTACAACAGTATTAAAGAAATCGCAGCCTGTCATTGGCTGATCTCATTAGCACATGCAACATCATAAACTGTATGTTAATTTGAACAGTAAAATCAGAAGACCGGTTTTGCAAGATGGTAATACCATTTCGTATGTTCTCGTCAGTTGCTAACACATAACAGCGGTGAAAATAAAAAAACATTTAAGCGAACTAAGTTTGTGCATCAAGTCAATGTATGCACTGGTCTGTCATTGGTCAAAACCATGGCAGACGGAGGTTCAAGGCCAACAGCTTTTGCACGCAGAGGACCGGCTTGATACGCGTGACTAGCAGCGCTTCGAGTGACTTAAGAATGACAGGCTTGTGATGACGCATCAACACGCGGAAAGCGTTTGTCGGGTCGACCACATGACCGGTCTCTAGCAGGTGTCTGGCGATCGAAGAAGCCGGCTTGCGTTGTTTGGTAGGGTCGCGTCGGGTCACACCACACATCAAGTCCTCGATATACTTGGGCACGTGTTCCTTCATTCTAAGGCGCAGGGATCGATCAGTTCTGCCAATGTAAACGTCACCGCAGCTGCAGGTGAACTGGTAGATACAGTGTGAAGTGGACAGCTCTGAAGTCCGCGTCTTGATGTGAGGAAGGGTGAGCGATTTGGTGCGACTGAGTAAGCGCAGTGTAGCTGCATTATACGTCCTTTGGATGGCCTGCATCAGTCGTCGCGTTAGAAACGACATATTACTATCTCCTTTGTACGGTAACTGCATGTACACCGGTTTCTTCGGGACAGACGTTTCCTGTGGGTTTATTAATTTCGGCTTACTGTGAAAGGCAATGAAACCCAGTGGATAACCGTTGGAGACCAAGGTGTCACGAATAAATTTCAGCTCGGCATCTAGTGTATCACCGGTACATATAATTCGCGCTCTGTGAAATAGACAACGAACCAACGAGCGTTTGTGTTGTATGGGTGAGAAACTGTTGAAATTCAAATATTGTCCTCCCCAGGTAGACTTGCGATGTACCGATCGACACACTGTACCGTCATTTCGTCGCTTGATGTTAATGTCCAGAAAGGCGAGCGTGTCTTCCTTTTCAAACTCGGACGATAGCGTTAGATTTGGGTGCGAGGAGTTCAGTAAATCCAATAGTTTCCTTATGGTCTCCTTGTCTTGTGCGAGTACTATTATGTCGTCGACATATCGTCGATAAAGCGGGATGTCATGCAATGTATTCGCGAGGCGGAGCTCAATCATAGACATGAAAAATTCAGCCAAAATCGGTCCTAGAGGGCTACCCATCGCAACCCCGTCTATTTGTTTAAATCCCATGTTTTGAAAGTAAAATTTGATATTTTCAGTACACAATAATAGCAAAGGCTTCAAGATGTTGGGTGGGACATGCAGCTTTATGTTATGAGCCAGTGCAAAGTCACAGATAAAGTCGACCGTCTCCCTTAGTGGCACATTTGTGAAAAGCGAGTTTACATCAAGAGAGCACATAACCTTTTCTTTCAAGTCGACTTTATCTAGAATTCTACACATCTCAAACGTATCCTTCAGACAAAATTGGGAAGTGAGTGCGCGAACTGGCTGTAAAACATCCACTAACCACTTGGCCAGTTTGTGATAAGGCGAACCAGCCATCGCAAGGATTGGCCGTAAAGGCGTTTGCGGTTTGTGAATCTTTGGTAAACCGTATAACTGCGGAGTCGTACTACCTATAGGTTTCATATAGTTGTACTGTCTCTCAGTTATGTATCTATGTAAAAGTAAAATCTGCAACTCACGGCAAATTTGTTTCTCTACCAGCATTATGTTGTCAGGCTGGGTGTCCGGTAGAAACTTTGTATCATCTGAAAGGATGACATTCATTTTCTGCACATATTGCTGCTTGTCCATCACCACAGCTCCGGACCCTTTGTCAGGTTTTAAAACAATTACATCCTTCCAATTTACTAGTTCTTTGAGAGCCAGATAGTGTTCACGCCGCAGCAAACATTTTTGTTGGCTGGGAGCATTTAGAAAATGATATGATAGATCCACCATTTTAACCTTGAACCAACGGTGGTTTTCTTCAGATGTGGGCGCCAACTCCCCCAACTGATCACATAAGTTTTCGAATTGTGCTTGCACTTGCGAAGTCTCAATAATCTTATGCGGGCATTTAAACTGAAGCCCAAGAGAGAGTACTTCCAACTGTGGGCGCGAAAGAGATCTCGAGGAGAGATTTATAACTAATTTATGTGGATCGGTGGGAAATGTGTCACTGAGTGTGGTGGAGGACAATGATCTTTGAAGTTGTGCCATGGTAGAGTCCCGAGCACGTTTGATAGCTTGACTACAGAAGCTCGAAAATTTAATTCGCGAAACAATTGATAGAGTGTCCAACAGTGGCAAATACTTCAGTTTATCACGAGTGGACTCGATATGCGATTCATTCAGGCGTCTGAGGTTGAACGAGGTCACTTTAATGTTGCCTCTACGAAACAAGGACCAAAATGTTAATTGGTGGAATACGGAACAGATGAATTGGCGAATAACGAGAGGCACAACACTGAGACCATTCGTCTAATCCTGATTTTGTATCTTTAACGCGATATTTGAATTGGCCGTTTGTCAGATCTTCTGTTGTGTCGGGGTTTGGATAATCGGTGAATCGAGATTTCCACCACACGAATCCTGCTCCAGAAATGACCAGATATCTTGAACACTACCTATAACCACTCATACTGAAATCAGTTTTAACACGTTTTTTTACTCATTCCTACGGTCATTTCAAGGAAGCAGTGATCACTACATTCGCGTCACAAACACACAGTCAGGCTTTGTACTTCTTACTGAAATGCAGACACGCTACTGATAATCTCCACAAGATGAAACTGAATTAACATTTATCGTTTCACTATAGAAAATGAACGTGGCAAAATTTCGATAATTCACTTTAGTAACTAATCTACTCAGAGAACAGTCGCTAGTCATTTTATTTTTTATTCCTATGTCGTGACCGTGGCAGATCATTAAAACCTGTGATGCGCTAGAAGATACCGATCGAAATTACCCCATTACTTGGATAGTTGAGGCATTCCTACATTTAGTTTGCCCCCGAGCATGATCACAATACAAGCCTCGTTCCAATCCATTTTGAGCCCAGCCCAAGGTGGCATACACGCAACCCAAAATTTACACGTGCGTTTACCTCTAGTCACGTGGTCATACATTTTCAGGCCTGTTGCATGTCTCAACAATATATGTATCAAAGCTATGTGGCAAGCCGAACAATAATGACTACAACACACCTCAACCCGCCATCCCTAATGGATCATGCACACGGACCTGGCACTCTTTCTTCCCTATTCAAATCCTCTGGATCTATCATCTCCGCTCGCATCAACGTACTGTCGATCATCGTTGATCCAACCTCATACCTATTGTCACATGCTATTCATCGACTCAACCTTACACTATGTTCTAATATATGTTCATATTTGTCTTTTTTTCTCTGATAGCACTATTTATGTCATGTCGTATCGGTTCACTAAATCAATAACTGTAACTTTTCGTCGTAGAGATGATTGCTGGTAATAGATTTTAAAGACTGGACCCGTTTCACATGACTAGTCGTTGCTCAACACCACCTAAAACTGTATTGCCGTAAGTCACAACCAACAGCAGACAGTGTACATAAAATCACCTATCCTTGAGAATCAAATGGTGGTGCACACGGAAATGAAAACCGTTGTTTCCAATTTGGGAATTACTCACATTTGATCACAGCGTTCGCATTCAGATAGACTTTCCAGCTAGCCTCTTTCCAAAAAAGAACTAGACTCGAGTTTCGCTCTGATTACAGCTCGTCAGTAATGCATATCCTTGCGACGGCCGGGATTTGAACTCCAGCCACGTTTTTCATTGCAAAACGTGTTGACCTCTGTGCCATTGACCTCACATCATGCACGCTCATCCACTTTCGCTTGTTTCGCCTGACAGTTTGTATTGTTGTATAACCGGCAGTTTCGCTGTGAGTAGTATACTACTCACAAGTAGTATATTACCAACAAGCGACATTCAGGGACAAAAGAGCAAGCCCTGAACGCGACGGACAAGAAAGGACTATCGAAACAGTGTATACGCGTTGTGTAAGAACTGTTACCAAGGCGAATGACAACGCAGAGTCATCCAATGTACGTGAGTGCCTATCTGCCGCGCAAATGAGTGTCTGTGTTTGTGGTTTAATTTTTGACATGGCATACGGGAGGTTGCGCAACAAAACTACTTGCGACCCAAGTGTCTTTCAGGGAGTATTAAGTGCACTCATGCTGGACGCTCGTTGTGGTCATTGGTTTCCCAGTTAACATCTAGAGGGGAGTATGCAGTCGACAGCAATCTGTAACAAGTGGAGCAGTGCACAAATGGATTTAAACCATGTCCTTTTATCTCGCACCATAAGATTAAAGTAGATACAAAGTCCATATTCTATGGGTTCCCCATGAATATGCCACTGCCTGACTCAGATGACAGGACAGAAAATGATACCACAGTCAGTGATGTGCAAGCATTAAGTGAGTTCAAACCGTTTGATTATATTCAAAAGTAGACTTAACCTTGAGGTCGTACCGTTGTTATATTCTAGAGTACACTAGTTTGTTTGCCAGTTTACATGTGAATCAGAGCGTCAGCAGTCTTTTGCACTTCTGATATCGACATGACAGCTGGTTCACGTTTACTCTATTTTTTGTTTTAATTGCGCTTAATCGCACATTGTTTCGTTGTCAGACACACTTCCGACGGTTCTTTTACGCTTTTATCGCTTTAAGCGAAGCAAAATAAGTCAATTTCGAAAGGACTGATGTCGTCTGCAGGTGCTTTTGCCGAATCCACTTTCTAGACATGAGTTGTTGGTTTGTTCCAGCTTTGGCAAATAATTTCGCAATTTATTCCTTTTAAATTTCTGTTGAGACAAATGAAGTTTTCAATTTGTCACAATGATCACATCTAAGCTGACAGACTAAAATGCTGCTTTGAAGGATACCAAACTCATCGATTTTAAAGTGTGTATGGAATGAAGATCTCGTACAGTCCGGTTTAGATCACTTAGCATCAAGTTTTTAGCTAAGTTGTTTATCCCACGTTACGCGATACGCATCAATAAACCGCGTGTGGTTTTCCATGCAAACACTACAGCTGTGTCCATGCTGTGTTTCGTAAAAGCATGACAGCACCACTGGAACTGAGTGTACGTTCTCCGTTATACCAATCTTTAAACATTACTGATCATTTTAATGCTTCCCGGCCTTGTGATATTTACGCAGACATCAACCCGTCCACATTGGCTTCTCAAAATTCATGTGACCAACTGACGTCCCAGTTAGGTGTTAGAAAACCCGTGGTTTGTCATGTTCGTTAAGAATACAGCCATACACTGTCTTAGTATTTTTTAATCGTTCATCACAAAGTAGACTTTAGAACCAAATCCGATTGACGCTTCATGTGTGAAAACTCGTCATGCTGAGATAGTACTATGGATCTGCAACTGTGCTCTTCAAGGTTTTTCTTCTTGGGGCAAACTTCACTTGTGTTGTTGTTGTTGTGAGTCATTCACTGCTGTTATTACGCCTATCCGATCTACTACGTGGAAGAGTTTTGACGAATTTTGTGTTAAAATATACTACTCAACACTGTTTATGAGTAGCACTTGATTCAGATAGTAAACATGAAAGTGGTGTTCAGTATCTTCATAAAACAGTTAAACAGGTTATTCGAGGATCTGCCACATAAAAGTATGTGTTACAAGGTGGGTTAGTTCATGGGGAACATCAGTGAGTAATTTCTATCATCATCATCATCATCATC
>QNGE01001988.1:22322-133052 GCA_008508345.1 Paragonimus westermani | reverse complement strand
ACGTAGTCAACAGTTAGGCAATATTTCTGTATGGCTTCAGGTTATATCGGCACTATGTTGCATGCCGATGTTAATCAATCGGATGAAGAGTTAGTATGATATTTGGGATGATAATCATTTCTTGTAGGAACATCTCACCCGTTCTATTTCCCTCAACATCATGGACGTCTGATGAGTCCTCGACCGAACAATTCCAGAGCTACGTCAGACGGAGAGTGCATCGATTCGACAATCAAATGATGCATCTTAAGGAGACTATGCTGCTTACAGACGACCGCATGACACGCATGGAAGCAACGTTCAACAACATCTGGTCTTTCTTATTAGCAACCCCCAGTCGCTTTAACATTGCCTCACTGAAGGAAGACCTCATTTGCCAAACATCAGGAGTGCATACCCGTTGGCTGAGTGTAAGGAGTTAAAAACTTCTCAACAGCAACTTCACTTCACGCAATATTTGAAACAGACGGTTGGATATCATCCCTATTACGCCACCTTTTCAGACCCGCATACTATCGAAAATCCACCGTGGTCGAACGGCGGCCGAGTGCGTGCGCAAAGTGTGCGGCTTCGTGTTTGGAAACGAAGTTAGCAGTGAAGTCAACTGGCTAGGCATCAGTGCTTTCCTATTAGGGGGGTTCTGCACGGTACACAGTGCCCAGAGACGTTCAGCTAATTGGCACTGAGGTTTGCTAAAAGCCAGGTATTCGTCACGGCAAAGGTGTGAGGAGATGCACTATAAAACATCTATCTAATTGCTGGGAGCTTAGCAAGTGGGCTCACTGGTTTCTAGTTAATCAGATACAATAAAATTTGTGAATACGCTATGTCTCAAGTTTTATTCGAGTTGCGTATGTATTTTTCATATTTTTCCGGAAACGTCAAATTCTAGGATGTCAGCTGCGGATATCAGTTCGTTCTCCAGAGTCACGTGAACCGCCAAAAGGATGGATGTGTTATGGGGATGCGTGTTAAAAATGGCAGTTAGGTACCATAGACAGTATGCACCATGTTATTATGTGGTGGGGTGATGTTGCAATCGCCACAGATGTGGGATAGTCGTTGACAGTAATAACGGGAAACCGTGAGCAAATATAACGATAGCATATTACCAGTGATAAGTAAGTGAGCTTGATGAGGTGGACCAGTCGAAAAGCATGCGTAAAGAACAACCAAATCAAAAAGGCATACAACACATCCTGATGAAAACATCCACGCAAATAGATGTGCCGGGAGCTGGGTGCCCTCAGAGTAGTGCACCATTCGTAATGGACTTCTTGATAATAGCCCGTCACCAAGGCCCTACTTAAAAGTATCGAGGGTGGTAGCTACCATGACCACCGCCCTTATGAGCAACAATTCTTCTCCCACTAGTATCTCCGCTATTTTCGTCAAGCGGTCAATCAGATGTTGCCGTAGTGGAAAAAGTGCCGTGTCCACAGCAATGGCGTTTTCCACTACGTTTTCCTTGACTAATGACAGAGAGATTGTGCAAACCAATAACACCACTGTACGATGCATGCACAAATCCGCTATTCTCACTGATAGTTCCACCGATTATCAGCCCGATGCGTATTCTGTTCGGAGTGTGTATCCACCCATCCTCCCTGCAGCCCTAAAACCTAACCAACCGTTTGATCATGGCCTTTCGCCATATGCCACTGAAGCGAAAATGTGTACCATACGAAGTAGCATTTATTAAAGTCAACAGTTTGTACGTGTGGAGAATGTGAAACGCTAATGGGCAACCAGATCAAAAGCCTCCGCTTCGTCGAAGTCCACGATCAAGGTCTTTTCCTGAAAATGTAAGAATGCCGCAAGTTTACTGGGTTGGTGTTCTCAATTTCATGTGCGGAAGCATGTTGAATGGACTGCTTGTCCCGTGTGCGATGTTAACATCCTTTACAGTATTCACAGAGCGCACTGTCAAAGATGGTTGCATATTCGTCCTGCCATGTACTTGTCCATTTTGCGTGAGCGAATTAAGGTATATGGTGGGTCATACTAATTAAAATGCTTTTAGCTGTGCGCGTTTGAGTGAAAACGTGTTGTGTGGGCCATAATAGGTAGTTTATGAAACAATTACCCTCGTCATCAACAGTCCCATCATATTAAGAAGACGGGCTGCAGCACTGGGGATATTGATATTCTCAAAATAATCTGCCCCAAAGAACCTTCACTGGTCACTAATTTCACCACGCACCGCCGAGGCTTGGGATATGCGCTCAACCTTTTTTCTATCCATATCATCTAACTGTGTTACTGACGTAGTGGATAAAAGCAAACACGATATCTTTCTATTCGCCAATCGCGTTATTTCAGCAGTCATCCGTTTCATGGTTGCACTTAACGTATTCATTTGCACATTGTTACTATGAGATACCTAATACAATTGTATTAGGGGCAAAATACGCTTGTTGCCATCCAAACCATTCAAAAAAGACGAACGCACCTCCTGTAAATAACTGTTGATGACTTCTAAGCCGCTTCCTACGAATAACTGAATTTGGAGTAATGTCTCCTAACTACTACCGTTGTGGATGATGGTTTATGCACCATACGTAATGCAGCTTGTGGGTCCTGGATGCTCCATGGTAACATACATCCCAGTGGAGCTGCATGACGGAACTAAATGTCTCATCGAAGTGGGCTCACACTTCCATCTTTTTGCACCACCGTCCTCTTTACTGTCATCGTCCGTGAATTGCATTCATTTACTGTTAACCGGTTAGCGAATTGCAACGACCAACTTACATTGGACGTGTTGGTTGTAAGCCCATGTTTACTGTGTCGTCGCTGGAGGGCAGGTTACCGGCCGTGTACCGCACTTCCACTTCTCTGGCATGTTCAAAGTCAACTGCAATGAAATATTGCTGTTTGTTATATAATAAGCTCAAGTACTTGTGGTAACCAGTATGATGACTAGTAACCTTTGATTGTCTGTGTTCAGCCGCGAGTGTTTCTCCGCATATCTGTGATACGCAGTTCCAAGCGGTCGTGGGAAAACTGCTGTTGTTCCAGCAGCATTCAGCCAGCTGCTTCGGATAGCGGCGACATCTTCGTTATGGTCGACCTCGATTTCAACTGCGAGGTAACACCTTCGTCCACCCGTATCCGAAAGTCGGAGATCTTTCGTTAGTTTGAGGTAACATTGTTCACGTCAGCAGAGTATAAGTTCAGAAACACTTTTATTGGTTTATTGTCAAACGTATGCAGAGGCGGAGTAACAAGTGAAACTGATGGCGAAGTAAAGAGGACACATTTAAAGAGTACGCCAGGAAGAAGCGGACGGTAAGCGGGTTGGTTGATGTTGTTTACCTGAAATATAAACAACACGAACGTTGAAATGCCACGCACCCAGAAGACAGCATTAACTTCAAAACACTCACAATACAGACTTGGTTGATTGGCGCCAAGGCTGTTGATGTTTACAGTAGAGTCAGTTAGTTCGTGTCTAATGATTACCTTACTGGGACCATCGTGGGAAAGAAATGAACCGTAAAGGAGTAACTTTTATTTCCTGCACATGTTGCTGTAGCTTTCAACATGCAGCGACTGAGCAGTCTCACTCAAGTTGGCCATGGTACACACTTCCCTCAACCTGCGATATAACTGAGCCACCGGATTACATGGGCAGTGCAGTGTAAGTTTGACGTGATAAACGTACGACTCGAAGGGACCGGCTGAAAACCTGTCGAGTTCGTCGTGATATCCGACATCGTCCGCAAAATGTATAAGTGAACGCAAATCCTGTCATTTCCCCTGACCGATATACATGGAAGAATTCGTAATCAAATCAACGCAGGCAAGAATTTTCACACCCAAGTAAGGGTGTGCAGAGAAAAATATGAGCAAGATCATGAATGACAATGGAAAAGTCTAGAAATTTGGAGTAATTCCTGTGAGGTATGGTTCCCTCTGACACCCACGGTTTGATATACGGAGAAAACTGCATAAATTCTTAAGCCTTTCAAGTTCTGAACTCTAACCACCTCCGATACACCCTTGAGACGTCGTCTTTTGGTAGGCGGGGGAACATGGTTTTGTGTGAATCTACGTTTTCAACGGTGTCCATCTCCAAACGCGCGCCGTTATTACGGGGGGAACCCAGCCACAAGGACACCAGCTTCCGTACTACACCAAGGCAATCGGAGTGCATGTAGCCGGAACTTCATGTATCGTGTCCAACGGCGGAGCTCAAAACAGAGATTTTCCGTGTTTTTGATACACCGAGAAGATTCGTCTGTACGGCTGGGACAGTCTGTTAAGGGATAAGCAACCTTGTGGTCAATGTAGGCACCTTTATGCGCACAGCAATCAGAGCTTTGCTACCCAGAATGCTCTGATCTCCCTCTAAAGAATGCCCAGGTTGATAATTCACAAATAATGTTGGCGGTAATCAGCTTTTACGCAACATACTTCACCGATTTCACGAAATGGAACATGTCTTAGAACTATAACAAGTTAAGCAACTTGCAAACCGTTTTTCGCTCCAAAGATTACGGAGATACTTACGGTCCACGGATTACACGCAGCTGCCAACTGTTTGTGATCATGCCTGGTCAGTGCCACAGTGGGGCTGGAGTAGGAGGTTTTTTATTTATTACAGCCTTAGCGTTTATCTGAAGTGTAGGTCAGTCGTTCCACCAATTATGGAAATGTGCAACGTTCACTTGCCGAATGTGGTCGTGAAGTGCAAAAATCCTTGGAAGGTGTGGTCGTTTGAGAGCGCTCTCCATCCACCATGGAGCCCGTACCGGAACGCATATCACAGCATCCATCTGAAGGCAATTTAGACTTTTTAAATAATAGAGCAATTGGTTTCAGATATACCGGACAACTTGACGGGAACTGGTGTGCAGGATTCGGAAACTGCTCACATCAACGAGTATTTTGTCGACCGCCTTCAAGACTGGACAATTTTTGGGAACACTCCCGAAATGCAAGTGATACGACCTTCATGCACCCTGAAGAAAAGAATGCCGGAATTACCTAGTGGTGAGCAAACTCTGCTGTCGAGGCCGGGAAGGTCGCTGATACGCGACGTTTTTCCTAGCGAATATGCCCATTTAGGACTGGTTAAGAGCATTGCGAATGCAGCTCAGTCTGGACGGTTTATCGCCAACGAATGAAGGGGAGTTCACAATATAGACTTTGCTCTTTTGCCTGAACGAGCCGACTGTGACGGGTCCGTTCGTAGTTGGTGTTTATGGTGGGAAGTAACAAACTGAAATTATTGAACTCACATATTTCGGACGTATTTCAAGAATTACTTGATACGTTATGCAACGGCATGGTGGTCAACAACGTCCCGATTAAGTTCCGTTCAAAAGCAGTAATATGTTTCACACTGACCTGCTCGTGTGTTGAGCAGGTACGTGAACGCAATGCATACTGCGGCTGTGATAAGTGCGGCCAACAACGAGTATACTGCAAACGGAAAGTTCGTTCACGCCGGAAACTGGCTGTCTCCTGGCAGACGCACCGTTTGAAATGGTACGCCCTGCACCTCTTTCTCCGTCTGTTTCGTCACTGGTCGGTATGACCTTCACTTACTGTATTTACCAGACATCAGACCCAGTTTCTAAGAACGTTAACATAGGTTCGCAAGCCCTCCAGTGCATACGCCAACGGTTTTTTGAATATCTGAAGAAACAGGCTCTTCCGATAATTGTACAGAGGCTTATCAGAAAGACCTTCCGCTTTTGGTCCCGTCGAAATCGTTCATCCAGGTGATGGTACACGTGTCAGTTACCTGGTTGCTCACTTTTCATGAGGGGTTCTACTTTCTTTCAAGCACTCACCCCAACAACGTTGCCCTCATTAATGGTGGTCCCTGCATACTTTTGCTATATGTAACCCTAATTCTCAAGTTTTCACTTTGAAGTACCGTCCTTTTACTATGTTCTGACTTCTACCTTAATTTTCCTCTCATCATTTGCACATGTCCACTGTCAACGATTCATCACTAGAGGTTTTACTATCAAGTGCGTCCCATGTTGGGGCGGAAGGTTTGCTATTCTCCTTTCATTCGCGTTTTGTTTTCACGCTCATTTTGCATTCCTGTAAATAAAAAATCATTCGAAGATGAATAAAGTTTTGTTCGAGACTTACAGCATGTTACTCATTTTACCTTATTATCTGTCACGTCACTGGAAGCAGTTAATGAACTTCGACCTCACATGTGCAGTGTTGTGATCGCTATAGAAGATGGTGAACCCTGCTGCGCGCTGCTGAGTTTGACATGGACAGCCGGTGGCATAGCATCGTGCCAAATTACTCGTCCCTTTAGGTTACCACTGTTGTGTGGGATCATGAATTTTCTCGCTTTCGTCTACAGATATCTGTCAGAGTGATCAGCACGAACAATGAAGAGTTCACGGTTGCCTTGTTTTTATACGACTATTTGCAAGCACATCGTTGTTTTAGGGGCGGAGGTCACATCAGGTGCAATTTGGCTTGATGTAACCATGCAAATGTGGAGAAGCGGTCGCTAATTTTCTAACTGGTCTGTTCCACGCTCCATACTTCACACCTAGATTTACCCCCAACCACGTAATTTACCTCTAAATTTACTGCAAATCGCGTGAAACGAGGTAATCCACCAGGGATTTCCAGAAAAAACGCATTTCATGCGGGAAGTGAAACACATCAAGAACTAACGGGAAAATCTTATTGCAGTGATTGAAAAACACATAAGGGGATCTTCTCATGTACACTCAACACACCGTATGAGAATGTTTCCTGGAGAAGAGGAAATTTATGCATCCAACCAACCGTTCTAAGATATTACCAGACAAAATTATGAACCAAGTGAAACCCCTGAAAACGAAAATGTATATCCGTACGAACAGTGTAAAGTATTGTGTCCAAACTCGTCCTCTTGCCACATGATAAAGTAGTTGAATAAGAATTGTGTTGCGCACAACGCGACGCGATTGAAAATCAACTTCCCGTTTTGTTCGAATAATAATTCCGCGGTTGTCTTCAATTTTCTCATTCGATAACTCCAGCCACGATCACGGGCGTCACAAAAACAACATCGCATGCACTTTCAAACCTCATCTCGTCCGGTTTCTGGATTCGTTTACTGCGATAGAATAATTTTTACTTTCAAAGTATAGTGCATTGTTTTTCACTCAATCAACTTTCCGTCACAGGCCGAAAGATGGAGTCTTTGGAAGCGATTTTATTTCCTCTCTCGGTCTAATAATTTCCACAATTAGCTGTGATCCATTGGCTTTCATTATGCAACGGCGGAGCATTTATCCTGCAGGCGGAGCACTCATTGATTTCAGGTGGTCTCTTGGATGGTGCTCAGTGTGTCAGCCGTTCACTTATCACAATTCTTCTGGATGGGTGTCTTAGAAGACTGCCTTCTAGTTCACGAGAGTTGGCTGCAATGTCCACGGGCACAGCATGTGCACTGATATCACGCACAGCCTGTCCCTGAACGTACAAATCGTGGGAAAGGGGGCGTTGTTGAAGACCTTCCTTCAAAACAACCACGTTCTCCACCAATTCCTGAAGCGCTCGCGTTATTCTTGATAGTTTGCAGGAAAAAGCAGATTTGTTTTATTGTGACGATTCCGCCAGAGTTTTCACAAATGAACTGAGGTTGAGCGTTCAGGTTTGGTAAATTGGTCGTGCCTAATGTGAGTTCAATGGCGCAGTGGTCGACACAGTTATTTCTTGATGGAATGGCCAGAGTTCGAATCCTGGCTGTGGCAAGGATACGCACTACTGACGAGCTCTAATGAGAGCGAAACTCGAGCCTAGTGCTTCCTTCCGGAAAAGGCTGGCTGGAAAGTCTAGTTGAATGCAAACGCTGCGATCAAATGGGTGGCGATCAACATGAAATCACACCAAATCCTTGATCACTCGCCGGTAGTTTAATGTAGGCGTTATAGATATATATACGAATCTACGCAAGTGTATGCACACACGTGGCCTTATTACATATATACATTATTGCATATGTAGCCGTGTTCCTAAGTATGTGCATTATGCACATGCGTACATCACTCATACATGGAAACTTGCCCACATGTATGAATATGTATATAAATATGTACATATATATGACGCACTTTCGTGTTCAAACGTATGATTTTATATGCATATGCAATATATGTGTGTGATAGTTATACATATCAATGGGTGCATATATATTCATATATTGATACGCGATTTTACTACATATCGTATGGTGTTGAATCGTGTGTATAAATTATACTGAATATTCGAATAGTAAAACAACTGCGTAGCAAAAGAAGACAAAACATGTCAGTCATGTTTATCACATCCCCCACAAATTGAATGGGCTTTCGGGTATCCGCTATTCCGTAGTGGTCTGGAATCTATGCGTTCAGATATTCTGACTATCGTCTCTTCAAGTGTCTCGCGTAATTCAGGAATAGCCTGTACTTTGGCAGTGTCGTTTTCTTCAACTACAACAAGGTTATCAATATAGGGATCCGTCAAAATTAAAAACAATAGGGTTTCTGATGAAGAAGTAGCCTCGAAAACTGAACCCACCTTGATAAACCTGTTTCCGATGGGAGCAAAGATCTTCCATGCCAAGAATAGAAATCATGTGATTTTCGTCAGATGAAAGAACTAATCCATTAACAGGACGTAACTGGCTACTTTTGACAAACGTAACATCGGCTGTTTTTGCACAACGAAGACTTGTACGCAGTGGACAAGGTTTGAAAAGAATTGTGGAACTCTTTTCGGTTAGGGAAAATCACTCAGTGCTGTATTGCATGGGAAAATTATCAATCCCTCGCTCAAGTTCCATAAATGAATTTGGGAATAAAAGAGTACTGGCGGAGTCCAGCGTGCGTACAAAATTTTCTTTCAAGTTCACTTGATCGTGGATGTCCCACAGCAGTGAACACACGCCGACATCCAAGTCCTTCTATCTATTCCTTCGACGACCTGGCAGCGAAGTGAGTAATACTGGTGGTGATCAGAGCAGCAGGTACGCCCTCGCAGCAGAATAATTTTCTCGAAGCACGTTGTGTAAAGTCTGCACTCGATGATGTAGTGAGAAAAACTTCAGGCTCTCTAGAGTAACCATTAGTAATCACCAAGGCATATTCCCCCAGGAAGGGACCACAGCATGAGCCCTTAAGAGTTTTCCAAACCTAACGTGCCATGGAAGCCGTGATGATTCTTTCGTATGGATCATATGTAAAGATGTGGCACAATTTCCGGCAGTGTGTTCGATGTCTGGTTTTAATTCCGGTGGCCAACAAATTAGTCATGCAAGCGACTTCACTTTATGAACCCTTAAATGTCCGGAATGCAAGTACGCGAGGGTGTGAGATCCTGAAGTCGGTGGAACTGCAACACGGTCATCAAAACACAATACTCCATCCCTAATAGTGAGCGAGCTTCCACGGCTACAGTGAAATGCGGGGAATCCACGTCGCTCCTATCTCATCCAACCAAGTCTTGAGGCAAAGGTAACAGGACCAGCGAATTTAGGGGTGTTGCACAAAGGTGCATCCACTCTTATTGACAGTGGATGAATTAGCAAACAGCCAGCGTCGTTAGACTTCGAGCCTGGTGATAGGATTCTGGATAAGTAATCAAAATGGGGAATTGTTTGCACAATCGTAAATAGTTGTGTAATTTTAGGAGCAAAGTAAAATCCTCCAGTGTTGCATCATGGCAGCAGATGACTTCGATAGCGATTTGCTGGGAGGATACAACGCTTTTGCAGCGTAATGACCCGTTGCGCTAGTGACAGGCAGACCTAAAAGATAACTATGAAGTCCTTTACCAGCCCAATACACTCCAAGATCTCTACTTTGGAGCTGAGAATACTAGCGTTTGGCTTTAGACATACGACGTGAAATGAATGTAACAGGTCTACCATGCGGTTAAAGAACCGCATCTATTCCAATAGAAGCATCGGTAATTACAGCTGAATGATCCTTGACGAAAAGTGGTTTCAAAACGGCAGTGACTTGAAGATGAAGCAGCGAAGCTCGGAGCGTATTCTGCGGTTAGTGGACGAAGAAAAATTGCTGATGGATGACATCGGACGAAAAAATAGCATATTTGGCTAACTTTGAAAAATAGGTGAGTAGAACTGAAGTGAACCGAAAGCAGAACAGAGTCCATTAACGTTAGTCAGCGACGGTGCAGTCACTTTTAGGGCTAAGCGTTCGAAGTTCAGTCTGAAACCACCACTGCCAACAACGTAACTTAGGCACGAGAAAGAAAAACAGAAATATTGCACACTTTTGGGTAAATGGCTAGGTTGAGGTAAAAAAATATTCTCAACAGAGAAAAAGACGATAATCATGGGTAGGCTTATCGGCAGGATGAACAATAACATCATCCCCATGGGTTTCGATGCTATCTAGGTCTTTAGTAATGGTATTCATGACATCCTGGGATACAGCTGGTGAAATGTTCGAACCAAAATGTAGAAAATTGTACCGATACGGTCCAAATGGAGCAAGTAACCACGGCCAAACTGCTTGATACTTCATCGGGTGGTAGTTTCAGATAGTCATCCTTTAAATCGATCTTTAAAGAGGCCTTGAAACTTGACAACTGGTGCAGTAAATCCTCGGATTCTTCTGTTGTGTAGTTACCTTGTAGTAGGCACGTATTCGAAAGTGGCATGTGTTTAACACATATTCTGTGTGTAATCCCATTAGCTTTTAATGGTTCCATCATCTGAGCCGCCCAGTTTGTGGAGTCGACGGGCAGCATTGCTTTTTTATCACGCACGCACTACGATTTCCCCAGCATAGGTTCTCGTAAACTGAATAAAATGATTCATCTCTTAAGGAAGGCACGGACCCTCAGAGCTTCAACTTTATCTTCAGTATTCGTATTATCTCTGTGATTTCGGAACAATCCGGCATAAGTTGTTTAACGTCAACGTCGTTCACTGACGTCGGTGCAGGTATGTCACAATGTAGTGGACGTGAAAATTCAAGTTCAAGAATGAATGGACCTGAGCTAGAAAGTAAAACTTGACAGTCCATGCAACTGTCACCGGGCAACTCCACCGACACTGCGCAGCAGTCTATTAAAGACAACGAACCATCAGTAATATCGCGAGTGTTCACTTCTATGAGCTGCAGAGCAGCATCAGGATAAAATACGGCTGGATTCAAATGCGAGAATATTGACTCAACTTTACCGTTGTGACTTTTCCCAGAAAAAGACATTGTTGTCAAAAAATGAGAGGTGTTTTTCTACCAAATAGACAGATAAAGTGGACGTCTAATTAGTCAATAATTGCAACTACTAATTGAAATTTGTCGTTAAGTGGTTTAAACGTCTTGACTCACATATTGATTGAATATGACCCACTTCACAACGGCTGTGGCACCTTAGCTTTCCTTGTAAACACGAATACCAAGGACGATTGCGTCCATAAGATGCGCACCTCCCAAACTGTTGTTAAGCTAAGTTTGTATTGCTTCCCGTAGAAAACTGAACGACGGATCTCGAAGTATAGATACCAGTACACGGTTGCAATTCGCTATCATGGTTCGGCCTTGGGTGGCTATTGAATCGTTCGCTAACGATTCAAGTCCACACCGAGTTACGCGTAATCTGTTGGTCCAGTAAATGCCTCTCAATATTCAACGACAGAGATAATCAATCTTCGATACGGTTAACGAGAAAGCGCTCGTAATAACTGGATTTAATACGGTACTAATTGACTCAATGTACAAGAAAATTGTCTCTAACCTCGAGTGTGAAAATCCTCAGAAATCAAAGGAAGGAAGTGCCCGCACAACAAATTAACAACGAGGCACCGATCAACAATGGTGGACGACAAAACGGGTTGAGCTCACTCAAACAAATGGTCATTGGTTTGGTCAGAGCAAAACGACTGTTCATGCTTCGAGAAACGACGGGAATCATAAGTTACTCAAGGAAAAATATGGAAGAAAAATGTCCAATTTCGGTATTTGGAAGTTTACAGGGCACGGACTAAATTGGGGTAAGGGAAACGGTCAAGGTCGGATGTGTAAGAACAAGGAAGAATAATGTATCTCATTTCGGGAAGAGAGTAGAATGCAGGGCCACCCTCCAACATCAATCAAACCTCAGCAATCTCAAAATAACGCAACAAATCTTGACAAAATCAACAGTGGTTGCATTTGGATTAATTGCACACACCGACCTCATTATTTCTTGTGAATTCCTTCATATCCTCCTACCGTTCACATACGTCGTAAATAATCTGGAACCTTCGATCACCCAAAACAAGCCTCTATTTTATCGTTGGCAGGGTAATATAAGCAACCAATCGACCCTATAGCTGTTCCTATAAGTGAATGCCGTGTTCATACTTAAATGCTTGTGTTTGCAATTGTAGATGGGACCGATTGGGATCTTGGACAAATTGACACATTAAACTTGGCTCTTTCAACTGTCACAAAATTCGCCGGTTCGAAGTTTTGTCCAGGTATTTTCTTTAGCTTCCGATAGGGACTACTGATTGGTGACTCAAGGAGAGCAAAGTATCTGACAGGGATGTAAGCGTTTATGATAGCAAATTGTAGAAAGAAAGCAACCTTTTCTTCCGGTTGGCATCAGAATTTAGATATGCCCAACTTCAAACATCTCCAGATTGTCCTACACTTCTTGAAAATTTGAATTAACTGTTAATTGGTCCATCTCAGTAACAATTGTAAATGGTATGAAAGCGCAAAGACAAAGGTAACAATCATGTTTGAGCTGCACAGAATGAGAAGCAAACGCATAAGAAACGCAAAACACTATCAAACAAAAGAACAAAACGCATATTTTTGAATCGTGTGTATCAGTTTTACTGGACACTGGAATAGTACAACGAATGTGCGACAAAAAGACAAAGCATATCACCCATGCTCATCACATACACACCTAAATATGCCACATGTATATAAGAACCCATGAGGCTGCCAGTGAAATAACACGCAGTGGATCTCATCGCTTGTCCTCAGTGAACAGTTGTGCCCCCGTCAGCAATGGGTGAGCACGGCTGATGTTTAAAAACACGCTGTAAGTGGCCGTGACTTGGGCCGTGGGATCACTCTTGTGTGTTTCGAATAAGACTGGGATATTCTTCCTGTTCCTGAACAGCTCGCGATCGTGAAACTCACGTTGGTTGCTCAGTTCTTTCGCAGTTCACGTAGGCGCAGTTGGCGTCTGTTTGCCGACAGTTGGTACATAAATGACGGTGCTATCACGAGCACCAAAAGCACTGGGCTCAGTTTACACTGTTTCAGTGCAAGTCCACGAAATCATCTCGTTGGCAAAAAATCCGGCGAACATCATTTTTTACGGTTTACACGGTCATTTTTCATAAAATGTACCCCTTCATCTTTGTTTCAGATTGTTCCAAACCCCCTTCGGTAACTTGCTGAATAAGTGCTGTTACTAAAGCGTCCCCTATAACTTTTGTCCGTGACGAACTACCGTTAATCACCCCTCCTTCAAGCGTGAACTTCGTAAGCCATGTGGAAACAGTTCATGATACAATCCATCGGACTTACACACTGCCTTAGGAGTTGGTGGTGTCGAGGGGTTCGGACAGCTATGGGCGGTAGTGAAGAAAATGCCATATGGAGATATTCAAGTTGGTGCTCATGCATTTACTAACCCACTTTCTCTGTGAGCCCCCGGTGAAGCGTAAAAGCAGTCGTATCATTCTTCGGCCGGTGATGCTCTTCTCTCCGACTATAATTTATCGAAGGTCTTCGTACCGCTTATTTGCACAGTCAATCGTACAGGGAATGAACAGTGCAGTGTGGGGTCAGGATGCTGTGATTACAAACCATTTTTGTCACTCACACAACATAACTCAGCAGCAACCTCTTGACATGCATCCCCCGCATTTCCTATCCTATTCAAACCCAAATGTGCGACAGGGATGAATATGCACACCGGGGGTTCAGGCATTTCGCTGGGTCCAATATCAGCGGTGACACTTATATGATAACTTGACCAATCTCTCCGTCATTCACGCGGAGAAACTCGACAATATGACCACATGGATCTAACCATTGGGAAAAGGAGCAGCAACCACATCCACTGCTTCCAATGATGAAAACATGAAAGATTCGTCGTTTGTTACAGCAAGCATTCCATATCTATTTATTGTAAGCGACTTCCTCGATTTCATCACTACCTCGCACATGTCGGTAAAAGTTTTAGGGATGGAGAAAGATGTTCATACCCCGGTGGTGGTTTCGTATGTTCTGTGCCAGCAGAATATAAGCGATCAGTAAACATACTCTTCATTCGTTCAACCGTACGCTTGAGCAACATATAAGCTGCCGAACGTTGAAAAGCAAAACGTTCAATATGTCCGTTTTCGTTTTCTATCCGGTTGGTGTTATAGTTATCAAAGAGCACGGTCTCTGGCAAAAGGAACGCTTGGTCGAATTTAGAGACAAACCAAGTTGTTTCACAGGTACTGAAAATCTTACAGACTTGAGAGTTCACCGTGACCCGTTGAAATGTGATGCGGTTTTCGTAATTAACACGTTGAGCGTCCATTGATGAATGCGGTGCAAGCGGACCACTTCAAGCCTACCAGGTGACGAGAGCTCCCGGGGGCATCATTCGTTGAAAGAAAGCGGTAAGTTATTTTGGCAAACCTGGAGTAAACCTCTCGATTTGTAAGCGAAGTTTTGAGCAGCTGGCGTGCAAGGGGAAGTTTTCAGCGTGCGTTCTGAAACTATTCGGTATCCGGCCATCGTTTCATTTGGGCATCAATGCACAAGAAGACGACATATCTACACCAGTTAAATCAGTCAACATGGCGTGCCACAGCATGAAGCCACCCTAACGAAACTGGCGGGTGGCGTCAGTTAAAGCGACGTAAGTAAATTTAGGACAAAATTGAAAGGAACCATTGGGGACAAAGAACGCAAACTGCCGACGCTTCTTTTCTAACGTCAGAAAATGCCGTCCGTCTAATTATGATAGTCAGTGCAAATTAGCGAGCTTGTCACAAGAGTCCATCTTACTTTGTTTTTTTCGTAGGCTGCGTAAATCGTCGGAGTGCATCTTTATTTTAAACTTGTTTTGACGTGCAACTTCATTTCACGCGTACCTTTAAAGTTGACCACCATCTGTGGGGCACGCTGCCCATCTGTGACCATCAGACGTCTATTTCTGGAATATACGCTTGACCCGCTTGCCTGTAGGTCATGTGAGCACTCCAAGTTAGATTTTTCAACACGACATGCACCACAACGAATAGGAACTACCAAAAACGCCCCGCAGCTGTAATCAGCGAATCTAAAATGTATTGTGACAAATTGTACAAATAGATTACTGTTAGACGGCTACCGTTCGCCGTGTACAGCGCACGGATTTGCACAGGACGCTTCCATACGGGCAGCCTGGGAACAAATCTATGTGCACCTGTTGCGGCTAGCAAACTTCCAATGGAGAAGCAAGTGCAGGTTTCTCGTTGAACTTTGTTCATTTCCTTCAGGCACTCGCGGAAGTTTTGGTAGTTCTCCTGGACCACTCTCCGAAACACGTTCTCGTTGTTCGCCGCCATGCTGATTTGCACTACGGAGATGATTTATATCTAATGGACCATTTAACCACCACCTAGGTGCAATGATTCAATGTTCCAAGAAATACGCAGAGTTTAGTAATAATGGTGGTATATTTCGTGATGCATTTGTGAGAAGCACGCTTAGGAGAGCGTGGTCAGTTTACAGATTTTAAAGCCACATACACATTTGAACATCACAACTGCAAATTGTACAATGTGTCAACTGTGTGAATAGAGCAACAAAACAGATATTATATGAGGGGAAACTTCAACTTCAGGAAGAAAATTTTGAGATGCATGTTTCTGGGACGATAGTACTTGGGATCTTCAAAATTTGACAGGATAGTTGATTTGTCACATCACTTGGGACTCCACAATGTGACCACTGGCCTATTGCTCAGAATCGTGCCTAAAAAGAAGTGCTTGGAGGATAGGGGGATATACTAGCAAGGAATTTGATCATTATTCCATGTCGTCCTCGGAAAATGTGATGACAATTTTGTAATGATTGGGGGAGATGGGAGCGCATATACTTTGCGGGGAACGGATGGACCTCTCGACCGGTCGTCATTCTTTGCTCAAAGTCCAATGAATTTTGAGGACCTGCCGATATGCTCAATCATTGCCGGATTTTGAGTGTTCGGGCGGGGTGAAATGTTTTCTCACGCGGGAAACTTCGGTGAATCCAATAATGGAATGCGAATCGACGCGATAAACGGGAGAAGGTAAAACTGACTATGTGAGCTACGACGAGCAATGGAACTTGCGATATCAATAATAGTATGTAGTGCTCAACGCATATGTGAGAAGCACGCTGGGTTATGCGTGATCATTACAGATATTTACAAACGATGCAACAACGAATGATAAAACAGTAGCTCAAATGTGAAGCCTTCCGTCAAGACGAACGTGGTCAAAAGTCAAACGACTATAGTTGATGAAACCTGGACGCATGCAACAGAGAAGGAGATAGTTCGCCCATTTCACACATTTATTTTAACAAAATGGGATGTTGAACCAATGTACTTCCCGCAAGGTTGTGGGATGGGCAATTTTTCAAATAGTTCAAGGTCCCTCGGGGAAGAACGTCCAGACGCATCTTTGGAGTGTTTCGCCATTAGGGGATAATATTGGCGTCCGAAAAATGTCGAGGTGGGTTGGCTTTGGTGAGGCAGGGCGGAAAATCCCCAAATCTAACGAACGATTATACAGATTCTAACGCACGATTCCGTCGATTGCTCGAAAACATCAAAAAGTTGAACATCTCGGAACCGTTCAGCTAAAACGAAGTTCCATGCGTCCATCCGTGGCAGAAAAATTTTCTCGCTCAATGGACAATATGGGGATCGAAATAGAGGATGCAATTTTACGTTAGGTGAGAAAATGCGGGGTTATAATATTTACTATGACAGACCATGCGTATGCGGAATTTGTTGACAAAGAACCCATACGATATTATTATTTTTGTTATGATTATTGGAATGTATAACCCTACCTACTGTTTGTTGTGGAGGGCGGCATGAGATGTGCGTGTCATAACTCAAGCTCACATGTCGTCGTTCTGCCGGATTTATTATTAAGTGCCGAGTTCACATTCCGTAGCAATTTGGGCACTGCATATACATGGATAAACGCATGTCATTGAAATAATGTTGGGTTTCAAAACGGTTTGTTGAGCGCGGAGTGAGCCATGTTTTAAGTGACCTTGTGAGTGAACCATATGGCAAACTGCTTCCAGCAGGCTGTTTTCGACTGGCGTTGAATAGGGGGGTGGGTGGTTATCTATGTAATACGCATCTGACGGCTGAATGTTTTTCGGACCACACTCAAAAAAATCATCAGGTGGTACAGAGAGTTTGAAGATAGACAATGTGGTTGTTAACGTAAGATGTCTGCCCAAACCCATTTCAGAACGCTGGATGTTTTTTACTAGCTCTGACTTCATTCGGAAGTTTATTCCAAATATGGAAATATTTTAAAAGAAGGAAGTTTGCACGCATATTTTTCCGGGATATCAGGGTTAGCAACGTGGAACCCTTATTTCTCAGAATATACAGAGGGTTATGTTGTAGATGGACGGTAAACACTGTGGTAATTGCATCAGAATGTATGAGTTTATACAGCAGCGCAAACTTTTATGTGACGTTAACAGCATTATGTTAATTGATTAAATATATACCATATGCGAACAGCTGCTATCAAATAACGCGAAAAGAGAGTGATTGTCAGCTTTCCCTACTATGTGTTTACTGCCGAATTTAGATGACGATTATCTCTGTAGGCCAGTAAATATGATGAGAAGAATGTTCGTCAATACCGAGAGGTTGCCGGGTGGTCTATAAGGGGGAGAAAAAGGAAGAGTTGCGACGCAAGGTTATTATTATATAGTCATGAGACGAACAGGTTGAGTTTTTCTCCAAACAATTTTAGCATGTTCAGCTTTTGCATGATGGTTTACAACACAGACACAAACTGTCAATAAGTATGGAGTAAGGGTATACCAGGATGGTTGGGTTAATACCAACGGGCATGTGTATATTGACACGTGTGCGTGTAGGCTATAGACATGCTTTCTTGTTCACTGGCAAGTGAATAATTGCAACATCTATCCCGAAATGGATAGTTTTATTCAGTTCGAGGAGTGCGTGACGTAACATCACGCAACACAGAGTGTTATCCATCATATTTTATTAGGTCCGTTTTCAAAGATAACGTCTTCAGACAGGTAGAGTTTGGGAATAACCACGACGTTCGTTATTGCTAGAAAGATTTCTAAGCTTCGTTTGAACTGGTGCATATTCTTACTACCTCTAACTGCATACGAAAGCTTGTTCCAAATGTAGAAATATTTTACTAGGAAAAAAGTTGAACACAGTTCCCTCCAGGATTTAAGAGCTTCCAAGGTAAAGTCCTTGTTTTTGAGGTTATACTTCGGCCTGTGTTGTAAGCTAGTCGCGAAGATGACGGTGAATTTATCGCCTTAGACCGGATTGTACATGAGTGTGCGGCTAAGCTCGAGTCATCATAACCAAAGAGAATCGAGTGTAAGCGTCTGGCAGCGTTTTCTGTAGCTCAGAAAAGATGGGTAACCTCAATAAGACTTTTGTGAATGTATGTTGGAGGCTTCCGAGAGTTAGCCTGTCAGACTTGCGCAGGCGGCTATATATAAACGTGCAGTACTCAAACTGGGGTCGTATGCAGTTTATAATGGTGCATTCGTGCAGCAGGTAGGAAGAATGAGTGATTAATGTAACCCATCGTCCGTCTGGTTTTAGAAACTAGGAAGGATATATGTACTGCAAAGTTGAATGAGTTTGAGTAGCGTGAACCTAGGTCACGTTTTGAGGTAGCGGTCGGTATGCTGTGACCCTCCAGCTTTACAGAGTCATCTGGTACGTGACAACCATGCACTACGACAGCGGATTTATTGGCTGAAAATTTCATCAGTCAAGTTTGACACCAAGTCTAATGGCATGAAGTGCTTCAGCATATTTTTTAAACATAGACTGAAATTACCAGGGGAAAACTGTGAACAGGTTTGATATCATCAGCGAGTAGGAATAGTTTGCCGTGCTTGATAACTTCACATATATCATTTATATATATCACTCCACTAGTGACTGGTCTCGGCGTTGAGCTGTTGTCTCCTATTTTCATGTTTGGGTTCCAGCTGTATCACTTTACCAAGGCTAGTCGTAACATTCACCTCATAAGTGTTATCCGCTTATTTATGCGTAAAAGGAAATCAACACTTCCCCACGACAGTCCGGCTAAAATCAGGGGCCACTGTGTTATTTGTAATGCTATCCCCACTGATTTCCTCAAGGCGTCCGACCAAGTGCCTCGCTGCCTGCTCCTACATAACTCAGAAGCGTACGGTGCTCATGGTGAGATTCTTCGCTGGATAGCCTCGATCCTGAGTAGTCGAACATTCGGGGCTGAAGTAAGCTGGTGTAGGAACCTGAGGATTTGACTTTCGTGCCTGCAATACGATGTGGGAATAAGTTCTAAACCCCACAGTTGCATGTTGTACCTAGGCTATCAAGAAAATCCATATGGAATATGCTACCCGGTTATTTGTCTGCGTATCCTGTGGATGTGTATCGTTAACCAGAATAGCACACAATCCGCGTTTGCTCATTCATCGGCCGTCGGCACCCGGCCTCCGTGGCTAAGTTGCGTGCAGCCACAATTTATTTCGCTGTAAAAAGACTTCCTGCATATTTCGCAAAATAAGTATTCGGCCTCTTCTCTTAACGGCCTTTTTGAATATAACGTTTAGCAAATCCGCACATAGAAAAACGACTTAGTGCGTCGTGCATTAACTTGACAGGGCCCTCCGAATAATCTTTCCCAAATGGGTCTTTTGTATGGCTGTTAGTTGTTTTTATTTTATTTCTATACGTTTATTCATTTTTGACTCGATTCATCATCTATTCTGCAATAATGATGGCTCTATCTCACGTTGTAAAGCAATGAAGTAAGTGTAGTAGGTGTACCGTTTGCATTCCTTCGAAAAAATAGCCCCAAGACATGGTTTACTCAGTTAGAAGCCACATTAGCGCTACGGCGAGTAAGTCTGAAGCCAAACCCATTTACAATACAAAGTTACAATATTGCTACATCACATCTTCGACGAGGTGGGTGATATTCTGGCGTAAACAGAATCCATGAGACCCTGCCAGCAGACAAAACTACTCCAATTGAACGTGTTCGTCTGTCCGACCGCCGGCGTATTTCCGGGCATCTGAATGCGACTGAACTAAGTGACCATAGACCATCGCGGTTCCTTCGCCATATGCAACGGTCATCAGGCAGGATACATATGCAAGAATTTCTGGTGAAGGAGATTTGGCCGCAGCGTTTGCTTGAGGGTGTGCCAATTGTCTTTAGTGCAAGCCTGTTGGCAACCGTATCAACCCTGGCCGAGACTGGCGACCGGATTGAAGGGACGTATGGCACCACTGTTTCCCACCTTACTTCGAGTAGTCATGGTGCAACTGCCAAGTTTACTGCCAGAGCTGCTAGCCTACTGAAGCAAATTCAGGCCTTAACGACGCAGTGCTAGAAGTCACGCCCTACTATCCCCACTGGACGTCACATTAATCCCCCAGGGTGGCGTGCTTATTGCCAATCCCGATCACTGCTGGTAACACCATTGATTGGGCAGGAACGCCCGACAATGCCGACAACCTTGCACTTTCGGTCCAGTCAGAAAACAAGGTAGCCAAATTCTCATGGCTACCGACGTAGCTCGTCCGCCTGGTCGTCGGCTGTTTCTAACTATCACTAGTCAGGAATTCGCTTCCTTGACGCAGGTGCCGAGTTTGATGTCATCTCACCGAAAGCCCACGATTTATCAGACCGTTTACTTCCAGTCTTCGAGCGGCCAACGGAAACATTATTGTTGTTTGAGTAGCGCTCCGCTACACTTAACTTCGTAGGCCTTTTTGCCGCATCTTTACGATAACCGACGTCCAAATGGCAATAATCAGCATCGATCTTCCTCAGCACTTCGACTTTCTAGTAGACCCCAGACGAAGTCATCTAGTGAACCAGACGACGAAACTGGTTGTTACAGGGACTTCGACGGATGAGATATCAACCAGTCGCGTGTATTAAGGCTCTGTGAAATTAAATTGCTGTAAGTTCTCACTTGACATGTACCTGGATGTTTTTCGACAGATTTCATCTCTGCCTACCAACACAGTTTCCACGGGACACCATAGAGTCACGGTGTTTTTCAAGGTTCACAGACTGGAACCGGATAAACAAAAGGTAGCTCGCGCTAAATTTGAGCGTATGCTGGGATTTGGATTCATCCTTCTGTCCACTAGCCCCTGGACTTCCTCACTGTACGTGGTGCCTGAAGCGTCGGGAGATTGGCGCCCATGTGGACAGCATCGTTTGCCTGACAACGCTACGTTACCCAACATTTAACCAATCACACACACAGGACATCATGGCTAGCAACCGTGATACCCGTATGTTCTCGAAAGGCGACCTGGTGCACGTCTATCACCAGACCCTGGTTGCGGACGAAGATGTTATCAAGACAGCCGTTGTCACCCCGTTCGGCTTGTTTGAATATCTACTTGCGCAGTTTGGTTTACAAAACACTGCACAGAAGTCTCAAAGCCTTATCGATGGCATCAAATGAGGTCTGGATTTCACTCAACTTCACATCGACGGTTTATTAGTTGCAAGCGCTTCCGAAAAACACCAGGTACATCTGTGACAGTCTGATACATGGGCAATTTTCGGCATAACAATTAATGAAAACAAAAGCGCTTCTGACCAACCCGCAGCAGAGTTCGTAGGACACCACACTGATCACAGCAGTTAACCGCTGACCGATAGGGTAGGAGTACCCCGCGACTTCTCCGTCCTACAACTCTTGCTGCCCTCAGTCGAGTTGAAGGGATGGTCAGTCATTATAGGCGGTTTATCTCACACCACACTCAGCTTATGTGCCCCTTAACCGACTTACTCCTTCGCCGGGACAACGGCGTCAGCGCCAGCCACTAGGTCGTTCGATGGCATTATAGATGCATTAAACACCACTTAACACCATTTCAACTCGGTCGACGAAACAAGGATAGCTGTTTACGCACCAGACACCGTGGTCGACGCCGTTCTTCAACAGTCGATGGACTCTGGGGGCCACTCGCTTTCTTTTTCAGACGTCCAGTACTGGCTGAAACAAGGCATACCACGTTTGGTCGTGAGTTGTGTATTATATGCGTCAAGGCCGCTGTATGGCTCACAATCGTGTCGAGACTCAAGGTGAGTCTTGATTGGTCGAGGTTTCAACTATCAGCCGCTCATTCATCCACGCACTTAACGGTGACATTACCGCTTGTAAATATGACAACACAGTGTGTACTTCAACTAAGTAACGTGTTCTCTCTACCGTCGTTGTTGCCTGTAAGACTAACTGTTGACTGCACCTTAATAGAGGAACCGCACCGACGCTGCTTTGAAAAAAGCAGTCAGAAGAATCCTAATCTGGAACCTCTGAAATCCTATTGACGCGATGCTGCCATACCGCCAACCAAAACCGCTTGGATACAATGGAAAACTACATTTAAAAAGTACTTGTATTTGCTACTGAGTGTTACCACTTACAGTGAAAGCCTGAAGTTAGAGCTGGTTCGTCACTCGCCGGGCAATGAAGGACAACATTATTTCGACACGCCTGACCGGCAGTCGGAAACTTCGTTAAACGATGGTCTCTTTATACGTGACCAAGGATAAGGGTGCAGAACAGACATATCCATAGAAAAATTCGGGTTTCTCCGGTTGAAACAAAACTCTCTGGAACTACTACCGCGGTATACATCGTCTCTTGGAATCACTGTCCACATAGACCACTTTTGGACGGTCAATATTGACGTTTCCGCACTTCCCAGCTCAATCATTGGTGAAGTACCTGATATCTCTTTGCATGGTCCGGAGTGGAGAGGTGGCAGTGATTGTCTTACTAAGTCACAACGAACAAACACACGTGCGCATGTCTGCTAATAACGGGGAATACTTCAGAAGGGGGTATATTTCCGCGTGACGATCAGGCAAAAAGCTTCAATGTCCTTCGGAAAGTTTTTGACAAAAATCGTTGGATCAAACAATTGAGATGACCCCTGAGAAAATTCCTTAAATAATCGCATATTCTATCCACATGCTAGTTCTGCTGGAGTGTTCCCAAAGTCCTCCTCCAAATTTTATCTGACACTTAGCAGGGTATGCAGAAGACCTCCTTCGGTTTGTATTTTAAAGATTGAGTAATGGTGCTTTTAATTTTCAATGAAAGCGCTTCACCAGACCATTCAAAGAAGGGTGGTATGCAGTCGTCTTGACATGTTCAAAACCAACCATACAAGGCAAATTACGGATGGTATCGTAGTGTAATTGCGCGCCTTTATCTGTGGTGATCACAGAAGATACACATGAATTAGCTACCTAATGGAAGAGAAAAGTCCTGACAATAGTCTGACTCGTGGTATCTGGCATGGGAATAGCCACCGACCGGTGAGTGAGCGTATCTACACGAGTGAGTGGAAGGTCATTCCGTCAGATGTTGAATGTGTACCAACAATATGTAAGTTGATGTGTGAAGGGCGGGAATTGGTTGTAGAGAAATAGCCAAGCAATGATAAAACATGAAGATGGATCTTGTTATGCTGGCAATTTAGGTAGGATTTAGTCCCAATGTTGACATCCCGGTTCCTACTGGACCATAAGTACTGTTGAAACGTAAGCCTGATGGTGGCGCCTACCCCGGAGTGAAGGAGCAAATGTAGAACTTCGAAAAGGGTCTACGACAAAGCAGCGGAACAGCGGGTCAAGGATTAGATGTAGATAATTTGTCCACCATGCTGGGATCGGACTGAGGAGGGGGAGTGTCGGACAACTGGAGAGATGGAAATGTTTTAGAGTGTGATAGCTCTTCGTCGTTTAGCTGTGCTTCTGCCAGATTCTCTAGGTTTCTGCCAGGTGGATTTGGAATCAGCTCAGTTTGTGCTCCGGAGAGAATGTCTGTGATAGCATAGACAGATCCTGGAATGTGGCAAGTGTCTGTCGTAAATCCAGCGGCAAAACCAACATAGCGGATTTCACGGAGGGGTGTTGGTCAATTGAGTAGCTGAGCGCGTAGACATTGAGTTTATGGTCAGTGAGAACAGGGAGAACTCGGCCTTCTAGTAAATGTCGGGGGTGCCGCATTGACAGGTTACTTGGGAGAAGTCCCCTACCGATTGTCACGTACTCGGTTTGAGCCAGAGCGAACTTTTGATAAAAAAGCAAGAGGTTTGTAATTCTTTGTTGATAAGCTGTTGGAGAACCCCACCAGCTGTGTTTGGTGTTAGAGTCGTCAATAAACTGCGGCAAGACGGTGGTTTAACTGGGTGCTCGCTTACCAGCGACAAATGCATGTTGAGCTTGAGAAGTGAGGGCATCACCTCGCTTCGTTCCTCATGGAACACTGGTTAGTAGCTGCAGGATGTGTGAACGGTGTGGTATAAAACGGCGACAGCAGCTGATCGTACCAATTAAACGATCAGGTCCTCAATGGATCAAAGGTGAGGGAAATCTTGTGACACTTCAACAGTTGTGTCCAGTGGTCGTATACTGTTGGGATCGATAATGTCTCAAAATTTCTGATGAGCCAACACTAAGAATACATTCAGAACGATTATTAGCGATTCCAAATTGGCGGGAAAAGTTTGAACAGCAAACGGAGATGTTTTTCTTGAGGTGACCTCAACTAGCAGTAAACACATCATTGTGACAAACATCAACAAAATCAAAACCATGGGTAACCTGGTCCTTTAGACGTTGAAAAGTTTGATCAGTGTTGTGGAGACCAAGTGACGTTCAGTGGAACACGGAAGACCAAAAGGAGCCATTAAAGCTGTTGTTACCTTATCATCAAGGGCCGCAGGAATGTGATAATATACTGTCAGTTTGAGAAATAAACGGCTTTGCCACCCGGATTGAGGGAAAAGCCGTGGATATGGGGGTTAGGATAGCGATAATAGATTACGACACTGTTGANTAGCTGAGCGCGTAGACATTGAGTTTATGGTCAGTGAGAACAGGGAGAACTCGGCCTTCTAGTAAATGTCGGGGGTGCCGCATTGACAGGTTACTTGGGAGAAGTCCCCTACCGATTGTCACGTACTCGGTTTGAGCCAGAGCGAACTTTTGATAAAAAAGCAAGAGGTTTGTAATTCTTTGTTGATAAGCTGTTGGAGAACCCCACCAGCTGTGTTTGGTGTTAGAGTCGTCAATAAACTGCGGCAAGACGGTGGTTTAACTGGGTGCTCGCTTACCAGCGACAAATGCATGTTGAGCTTGAGAAGTGAGGGCATCACCTCGCTTCGTTCCTCATGGAACACTGGTTAGTAGCTGCAGGATGTGTGAACGGTGTGGTATAAAACGGCGACAGCAGCTGATCGTACCAATTAAACGATCAGGTCCTCAATGGATCAAAGGTGAGGGAAATCTTGTGACACTTCAACAGTTGTGTCCAGTGGTCGTATACTGTTGGGATCGATAATGTCTCAAAATTTCTGATGAGCCAACACTAAGAATACATTCAGAACGATTATTAGCGATTCCAAATTGGCGGGAAAAGTTTGAACAGCAAACGGAGATGTTTTTCTTGAGGTGACCTCAACTAGCAGTAAACACATCATTGTGACAAACATCAACAAAATCAAAACCATGGGTAACCTGGTCCTTTAGACGTTGAAAAGTTTGATCAGTGTTGTGGAGACCAAGTGACGTTCAGTGGAACACGGAAGACCAAAAGGAGCCATTAAAGCTGTTGTTACCTTATCATCAAGGGCCGCAGGAATGTGATAATATACTGTCAGTTTGAGAAATAAACGGCTTTGCCACCCGGATTGAGGGAAAAGCCGTGGATATGGGGGTTAGGATAGCGATAATAGATTACGACACTGTTGATTGTACGACCATCACCGTATATACACCAATCGTCTTAAAGTTCTGAACCCATATGCAGTGGGAATGACCAACAGCCGTTTGAAGCTCTGGTAATACTCAGTTGAAATGTGTGACCAAATTCAGCTTCAGCAGCTTTCAACCTAACGGACAGTGATCGAAGCGGTGCGGACGTTGGTGGGACGACCTGCAGCAAAGATGTGGTAAAGTGCTTTGTATTGTAACAGGCAGGCCGGACGTTCTGGCTTCGTGTACCCGATACACTCGTGAACCCACTTTGTGCAACGTGGAGACACCGGGGGACAGCGTTCCTCAGAAGTACGGGGTTCCAACGATATTCCTGTAATAGGAGATAACAGAAACAAACGTGAGCCAAACGCCCAGTAAGACATGCACACGACTTACACAAACGAAAACCAAAATGGCGTCAACAGCACGCTGCGTTACAATGCACCCTCCTCAGATGAACACTGTCCCCAGTGTTCCAAGGCCTACGTGAACCGGCCAGTGCCAGTGGTGTCACAGAACATTGGGTACGTGCGCAGAGGTTGCGTTGTGTGTGTGCGTACGTGAACTGTGTGTGATTGCAACGTGCGGACCCAGGGATGCCTGATCAAACCAAACTGTGATAACCAGGAGTTCGTAATGGTTTAAGCATCAGTTGGTCACGTCGACACAAGCTGACTAAAACCATCCTGGCAGGGTCGCCAAAATGTAATAGGCAAGCCGGACGTTCTGGCTTCGTGTACCCGATACACTCGTAAACCCACTTTGTGCAACGTGGAGACACCAGGGGACAGCGTACCTGTAAAAGGAGATAACAGAAACAAACGTGAGCCAAAGGCCCAGTAAGACATGCACACGACTTACACAAACGAAAACCAAAATGGCGTCAACAGCACGCCGCGTTACAGTATTTACTCGTGTGCGGGTCATGTGGAGGAGTCGTAGGAAACTTTGAAGCGACGAAAAACTCGAGTGTAATGTCGGGTATGAGTAAACGCAGACCAACGAAATCAATTTTGGCGTGTGTGCCGTGCACCCTTAGCAACGTTGTACGTTCCTGGAGGCCCCTTAACTACACATCAAAGCTAATTAAAAAACTAACGAGAAATCCGCAGCGATAACTGCAGTCTGGACATCTGCAACGATCAACACCCAAAGAAGTTTTCGTCGCGAACCTAGATCAAGTGTAAGTGAACGTGCGCGTGCGCTTTGGCTTGTTTCCGTTATCAGCCTGCAGGACAAAAGAAGTAGTCGAATGAATCATTTCCGTTTGCTGCGAAATGACAATCACTTCGGCTTTTTATCAACGGGAAATCTGGTACTGAAGAAGGAGCGACATGTTAAAATTAAGCCTGTGACAGTCACCGTCTTTACCGAACGTCATGCGCGTTTTTGTTATGTGAATATAGCTAACTGCTGGTCAACCCCGCAATTCAGTTGCTGATGTGAGGTTGAAAGTGTGATAGGCGTTAGGTGGGAAGATGGGTTAGCTTCCAGCATTTTAACACCATCGTCAGCTAGCTAGACAGCAGAAATTACATGATGCCGGTATTCTGCGTGTAGACCGAGGCAGATGTTTCAATCGGAACGGTTAGAAAATAGAATGGTCCGGTTTTCATGGTCCGAGCAGCTGCTTTGGATGTTGAAGTAGTTGTGACGGCTTACAATCTCCTAGCTCGTGGGTTGAAAAAAGTTGGTCCAGTTTATTCTGCTCCGGTGGTCCAATTGTATTTATTGAGGTACCTCTTGGGGTGTCGTATGGGCTCTCGGGAGGTAACTCCTGGATGAGATTGCAAAATTCCTTAGCAATTTCCGTCGGGGTAGACTAAATCATGTAAAAATACGACAGGCTGAGATTTGACTTTATGAATCTCGAACATAGCTTCGTCTATTTCAAACCACAACCGGGGACTAAAAACACAAAACTGGAAAGCCCATTACTGATAGAGGCCTCAATGAGATCACTGTCAAATTCAGCAGATATTTAAGAGGAAACGGTAAAATATCCAAGGTAAGATGATCAAAAAGGCGGTCGTCTCTGGCTAATCAGTCGGCAGCGGAAAGAAAATGAATGAACCACAATAAGCATCAGGACAAAACTTTCAAGTGAAATCAAGGACTGGACTCACCAGGAATGATTCGTATGCATGAGATGTCCAATGGCACTGGGGAAATATTTGGAGTCTTCCGAGCTTAGCTGATGGTGTGAAGTAACTGAGCCAAAATTCAATTCTACAATGCAGTGTTTTGGCTAGCCGCCAATTACCAGCGTTGTGGGAAGAACCGAAAACTGTACGTAGCAGGGTTTATTCAAAAATGTCGTGGACTTATGTTCATCAAGTCAAAAATGTGCAGTGGGGTCTGATGCAGCGGTTGCGCGGAATTGACAGAAGGACGTACAAATCACTGAAAACATCGAAGACTCCTCATTGCTTCGTTCTTCATTTCTTAGTTTTAACCGACCAGCATTTGCCTCGCCGCAAGTTAGCAGCCATTTGGGATGGTGTACTTGGGCTTTCCTCTGAAGTTACTTTCTCACGTTGGCAAATGACTTGCCAAATGTAAGTTCGATTACACACGCACCTTCACATACTTTGCTTCTTTATACCTCTAGAAATTCCATGCACAATCTCATGTTTTCAGGTAGTAGATTATTTTTGTAGTTTCAGCTAGTTATTATAGAATCGGGAATTTCCGAACTTCAGGGAATTTCAGTCTTCTGGTTAACTGCAAAAAGATTCCACTGTTGTGCCTGTGCTTGTTTTAGGGACAGTGCCAAACAATGGATGCCTGTTTTCTCGAAAATGCAAAACCACCGTCAGATTACACGCAGAGCTATAATTACATAAAACACTCGGTAACGAGTGCGTGCCACATTTTTGGGAGCACTCAGGACCGTACCTACTTGCNATTCTCAGGAATTTGCGCGGAGAGTGACGTCCGGTCGAGAGGTCCATGCGTTTTCCGCGAAAGTATGTGCGTCCCCACCTCGCCCACATCATGGAAAATTTCTTTGCACATTTTTACGGGACTATCTACATGGAATAATGGTCAGATTCTTCGCCAGTACACCATCTTCATCCTCCAACCACCGTATTTTTGGCACGACCTTGAGAATCAGGTCAGCAATCACCTTGTGGAGTCCCAATTGATGTGACAAATCAATTATTTTAACGAATTGTGCAGACCTCAAGTACTATCTTCTCAGAACTATGAAGCACGAAGTTTACTGCCTAGACTTGAATTTCCATTCATTGTAAAGTCTTGTTTTTCTGTTTTGTTGCTCTACTCACATAGCTGACTCGTCGTACGATTTTCAAATTTGGTGTTGAGATATGTTTGTGCTAAAAATTATTACGTTTATCACGCTCTCCTGAGTGTGTTCCTCACAAATGCGTCGAGAANCATAGCTGACTCGTTGTACGATTTTCAAATTTGGTGTTGAAATATGTTTGTGCTAAAAATTATTACGTTGATCACGGTCTCCTGAGTGTGTTTCTCACAAATGCGTCGAGAAATATAGCATTATTATTATAGAATATCTAGTAGTAATATGCACAGCTAATGGTGCACACGTTAACAGTGCATATACTTGTCATATCGACTAGCTTGGAATCGGACACTACAGTATTTCGCATTTAGTGCTAATTACTTGCCAACAACGTAACTAAATATATCTCGCCGCGAACACGTTGCTACATCCTATTCACCTGAGGTAGCACCGCATTTCTCGTGGATTAACAGATGAACTCAATAATATGGTTTGACAATTCATTTATCCATTAGTCTATTACTAACTTTATCAATCAAGTTAACAAGTTCACTTATTTCGTTACCACTTCACAATTATCCAGAAAGTTCACCATGGGTGACGGGACACACATTGTCTAACGTTCACAAATTGAATGCACCGAGGTCTGCCCTACAGAACAGTGTACGCGGGTCAACCGGATACGTGTATCGATGAAACGCAACTACTGGGCTTCAAGATCCACATCATATCCTCGTTCACGTGGAAAAGGGGTTTCACTGTCGTCAACATTGACGCTGTAGGGTATGCGGGTCACAACGTGCCCGGACGAGGCTCTTTAGAGTAAATTACCGGCCTAGCCACAGAACAGGAGGGAACATTGGAAGCTTCCACCATCTCTTCAAACTGAACTAGTCTCACATGGTCACTGCTGAGCGTATCCCAAATACCCGGCGCTCAAGCATGTGGAATCGGTCCTTCCGTTGAGATAGTTCAGAAAGACATTCACAAGGTCACTCCAGCGGTGTGCATTCGTGGAGGGCACTGAAACAAACCCCTTGTGACCTTATTCTAGTGTGTCCGTGACATGCGGGCGACACGTATGCGAAACCAGCTGCTTGGCGTAGGGATCACTATATCGCAGTGTCCCTTCGGTGGAAAAGAATCAATCATCAAGGAAGCGCAGCGGTTGGCGGTGAAGGAGTTCGACGCTGGCAACGCACAAATTAGCCTTGAGAGCCGCACGGGTGTGCAGCAAAACAACTCACAGGGCGTCTGTCCAGCGGATTGCATCAACAGGGGCGAGAACTGCTTTTATTTGCTGATGAAAGCGTTCGACCATGCCACTTGTGGCTGAGTGGTACGTACCAGTGTGCGTAAGATCGCATCCAGGTGCGGTTAATGCTTCTGCAAACGGTCCGCTCCCAACTTGAGGGACGCGGTTGGCTGTAACCGTAGCCGGGCGACCGTGGCATACTACCCAGCGTTCAACGAATTCGCATTACGGTCTCTGAGCAGGCGTCGGATGTGGGGATGAATTCTCACGATCGCTCGAAACGGCCTACCAATGTCAAGATGTCGGTCATGCCATTATTGAGTGGCAAAATACCTACATTATCCACGTGGATGTGCGACAGTTGACAAGCGATCGAAGGATATCGGCCAATCGGGGCCGATATATGACGGTGAACCTTAGTCTGTTGATAAGCTGAACGAAATATTGCCAAAAGCAATAGATCCTTCTGCACACCGGGTCAGACTTGCCTACTGAAAACAAGTTTGGTTGTGGGTGGTATTCCAGGGTTGGCAATGTTATGCAATGTGTCGAACACACGACGTCGTGAGGTTCGGGGTACGACTATACGAGTGTCCAGCGGAGATGTTGCATGGTTCCAGGTGTTATCAGCAACGCAAGATCCGCCAGGTGCAATGACGACTGCTGGCAAGACGAGCGGAAATTATTCTCTGCATGCTGCGCGTCAGCGATGGTTGTTAAGTTGACGATGTCGTGGTAAACTAGTGCTGATACGCATAAAAAAGCATCGGCCACAACGATGTCACTGCCAGAGACGCGTCGTGTGTCAGTCGAAAATTGCGAGATGAAACCTGGGTGCAGCACTTTACGATCTACACTGCTACCTTAGCGAGGTGGTCGGGCTTGCGTACTGTTTTGATCCGACGGACTATGCTGACTAGGACTCCTGTCCTTCAAGGTGCAACCTTGTCAGACAGGCCAAAGGGGAGCATCCAGACGAAAAGCAGTTACACTCATGAGATTGTATGTCGCACTACTGACCGCGTAGGAGTGCTTAGGTAGTGAGGCACGATCCTATGGGCATACGGCAGGAAAAAGGGGGTTAGTAAAGGTACCTCCAAACAAAGAGCATTCCGATCGCCCAACGGTTGACCATGACCGCCGGCGTATTATCCAATACGGCCGAAAAACATCGGATATCGCTTAAAAGCTTGATATAGCTTCGAGTACACCTGCTGCGCGCAGCAGTGTTCAGAATCAGACATTACTGTCTAATTCACTGCGCCCCCGGGCTAGGCAAGCCCTTCACTGCCAAGTGAGTCAGACTCTTGAGTTATTGGCTCCGGGCAGGCCCCCTAAGTAAACCCTATATCCTGTTGTGTCGCAGGTCGGACTTTTGAGTCAGAGGCTCGGGGTGGGGTCCCTCAAGTCAACCCCGTTCCGCGGCATAAACGACCGGGAAGTATCAGAAGTTATCGTTCTCTCGACAGTGACATTACTAATCGACCACGACTTTCTCCTATGGTTTTACCCCCTATTTCATCTGCCTTCCATGTGTCTTCGGGCAATCATTTTTTCCTGATGCCATGACAACTGCCAAACATTGACGCATTTAATGTCCACACTCTCCGGCAAATCGGTCAGCAAGCTGCTCTGGCAAGTACTCTCTCAAGTCGGGAGCTTGATGTGTGCTGTGTGTCGGAGACGCGAGTCTACGATTCTAGCGCAGTTATCCATTTGAGCTTCCCTCTAGACAGCTGTCGATCCAAGCTCCTCTGTCTCAGGGTTTCTGGTGACGCCGAAGCTGAATCTCGCGGTCGAGCTGGAGTGGGAATCGCTCTGAGTTCCCAGGCAGAGCAATGTTTGCTTGATTGGACCCCTGTGAACAGTCGCTTGTGCGCTGTCAGACTGAATACATCGGTAGAAGTCTGTCGATCCAAATCAGAAAGGCACTGTGTATTCCTTAAATCGGCGTACGCTCCGACGGACAACTGTCCGGATGCTAAGAAGGACACGTCCTATGACTCCCTCGTTGACCTTCTGAGGCAAACTAAACACTCAGACATCATCATACTAGCGGGCGGTTTTAATGCTCAGTTTGGTCGTCTTTCGCTGGATGAGAAGCGGCTATGAGGTATATTTGGTGTCCGGGCACAACGTACTGACAATGGCGAAAGACTACTACAGCTGTGCGCATCCCACGGTTTGTATATTTCGAGCACTGCATTCCAACACAGGAAGAAGCACTGTGTTACTTGGAGACCTCCGTGTGCTTCTCAGCCGTGGACGCAGTTGGATCATATAGCAGTTAGTTACAGGTGGCGCCACTCTGTTAAGGACTGTCGTGCCTTTTGGAGCAACCACCTGGACTCGGACCATGCCGTTGTGCGTGCCCGTTTCGTTTTGTCATTTGCCCAGAGGACTTACGCTCGTAAATGCAAGGTGTTTAACTGGCATTCGAGCGATGAGGATGTGAAGAACGCTTACCAAAAAGCGTTGGCAGAGAAGTTGCCCAGTTCGAGTCAGACGAACGATCCTAACGAACACTGGGAACAAATCGCCGGAGCTATGAAAGCGTGCTGTGAACAGGCACGCTCCGAAGGAGCTGTTCAGTTTCGTCAGAACTGGATATCCGTCACGTCGATAAATCTTATGAACAAGCGTCGTTCTATCCCACCCGGTTCTGAATACGATGATGACCGTCGAGAACTTAAACGCATGCTGACTAAAAGCTTGCGCAAAGACCGTGAGCACTACTTGGTCCAGCAATCGAAAGAGATGGAAAAGGCCTTTTTATCTGGAAATAGCAGAAGGCTTTTCTCCCTGATCCGTGGTTGTACTGGCCGTCAAGTCGGTGTAAGTGAGACCATATGTGAAAAAGATGGTTCACTTATCACCAGCCAGTCGCGCCGACTTGACCGGTGGGCTGAACATTTTGAAGAACAGTTCAGTTGGCCTCAACCAGATCATGTGGACGACGGGACTCGATTGGTCAGCTACTGCATTCCAGACGGCCCTCCTCTGGAATCAGAAGTGTTCCTGGAGCTCAAGTTAATGAAGCGTAATAAGGCTCCTGGACCAGACCTCCTCTCCCCTTCTCTTTTCAAGGATGGTGGAGTGAGGTTGTTATCAGAACTGACAAAACTTCTGCAGACGATCTGGGAGACTGAAGAGGTACCTCGTGATTGGTGCTTATCAACAGTCATTCCCGTTTTCAAAAAGGGGTCCCGAAGTCTATGTGACAACCACAGAGGCATCAGTTTGGTGTCTGTTGCGTCCAAGTTACTCACTGGCCTCATTTTACGTCGGCTCACTAAACCCAGAGAAAGTCAGATACGTGAAGAACAAGCAGGATTCAGATCCGGTCGGGGGTGTGTTGATCACATTTTTACCTTACGACGGATCTTGGAACATCGGCATTCATATAGGCAGCCGACGGCCGTGGTCTTTTTGGACCTGAGGGCTGCATTCGATTCAGTTGCTCGTAACGTTCTCTGGAGCTGTCTCCTTCGCAAGGGAGTACCAGAGAAATACGTGAATCTATTGAGATCGCTGTACGCTCACTCTGCAAGCAGGGTGAGAGTTTATGGACAACTGTCTCGAGCGTTCATCGCTTCTAGTGGTGTTCGTCAGGAGTGTTCGACTTCCTCCTTCCTGTTCAATTTTGTCATGGACGACATTGTGGAGGGGGCGCTTCGCGAAGCCAGCGGGCTTGGTGTTGAGCTTATTTCTGGCGCTAGATTGACCGACCTGGATTACGCGGATGACGTTATCCTACTTAGCCCCTCTGCCGAAGACATGCAGACCATGCTGAACAAGGTGAGTGACCGGGCTGGTCTGTATGGAATGCACTTCGCACCTTCAAAGTGCACAGTGCTGCTTCAAGACTGGGGCATTTCCACCCCTACTTTCTTTATTGCAGGTAATACGCTCGAGAATGTGGACAGTTTCACATACTTGGGTAGCACTATCTCTTCAGCCTGTAATATTGCTGGTTAGATATCAGCGAGGATAGCAAAGACACGAGTTGCCTTTGCCAAACTGCGTTATCTGTAGCGTCGAAAAGACGTTCGTTTGTCGCTGAAAGGAAGGGTATATAATGCCTGTGTGCATTCCATTTTTCTGTATGATTCTGAAACGTGACCTGTTCACGAGGAAGATATCAACAAGCTCGTTGTGTTTGATCATCGTTGTCTCCACCAACTGGGCCACAATAAGTGGGCTGATCGCGTGAGCAATGTGGCAGTTCGCCGAGGCGTATTCCGGAACGCTTGAGGTGCGCGATCAATTGGTCAACTAGTTACGTTGCACAGCTTATGATGGTTGGGTCACATGCTCCGTATGCCAGCTGAACGTTTACCGTACCGAGCATTATATACTGAGGCTACCAACAGTTTTGGAAAACTGCGTATTGGTCGAGCAACAACGTGGTCGCGACATATGAAGAGCTTGACCGCTTCATTGAGCAAAGTGGGCAGATATATAGCCGGTCTGGATGGGGTCCTCATGATCACTCAAACCGCTGGTTAGAGACGCTATCCGAGATGGCGATGTGACGCAGTCAATGGCGTACCTGTATCCATACCATTTCTAGTTCTTCCGCTTAGTCATCTCTAAGTATTTGTTCACTTTCCTAGTGACGTTCCCTTCTAGGATATTTCACGTCACTGTTGAGGTGAGCGGCGGCCCGAGCCACAGTACCTCTTGATCAGGCTCATGGCTTATATGATGAGGATTGTGACAACTCATTTCCGGGATAGTCAGACAACGGTACCCCGTCTATATTAACTTGCATGGTGATATGGTCGCCACTCTTACAGCGGGTCGGTAGTAAGCACTCTTTGGACATAACATTCACTGGTAAGCACCGTCCTGTGTACATTGAGAGGAGTTCTGCGGAACGTACGCGGATCACGCGGCAAATCAGGAACGCAGGGCTTCAGTAAAATTAACAGTAATTTAAATCAGTAGAAGTAACCGACTTCAGGTAGATCGCAAACAATCGAACGGCACCGGAAATACCAGGCATTACGGGCGACTGACTGGCTGCAACAGCGATGAGTGTAGAAAGGATGATTCCGCCACTCGGAGTGGGATTCTTGACAGCGCTCAATCCAGTACCTGATGTGGTGCTATGATCACCGAGTTCAAAAGTTGAACCACTTGCAGTAAGTTCGCTAGATGCTTCTGCAGTACAACATGGGAAAGATATGCAGTGTATAACTTGCAGGCTGAACTGAGGTTGTCAGTCCTATGCTGGCTTTTTAACCCAACACGATGCATACTTTTCGTTCAGCGCGAGTAACTTATTCCTTGCACGTTCAATACGGTTGTTTACAGCCCATCTGTTGTACCATCCTTCCAGTCTACTCATTTTACTTGTGACAACTAGTGAAAACAATTCCCGCTGTTTTCGTATTATACTTGTAAGTGAATAAACGTTAACATCCTACTTTAACCGTGCGGATAACATGCAATACAAATAACACGTTCACAAAGCTTTCAACATAACTGCTGTGACCGTAGATCGCAAAAGACAACACCATTAACCTCACCCTGCACGAAATAAATGTTACTGCAAACGCGCGTCCGTCGGAGACGTCCACTAAAACAAGCGTGCCCGAAATGGCAGTAATCTAGAACCCTCGATAATGAAGTTTTAACATAATAATATGCTTGAGAATTTAAAAAATGCATTTAACAACAGGAATGAACATGGTTCTTTATTCAATCCCGATTCGCTTTCTGTGTGGCCGACTGCTGGCCAGATGTTGGCCAACAGCTCGGAGTCGGCCAACAGCTCGGAGTCGGCCATATGTTTTCTGGGTCCGCACTCACGGTCATCAATAACTTCCAGCCCCTTGGAAAATGTCTTGATTTGTGGCCACGGCTAACATTGTACTGCGAAGACACTCCTAGCCCTGTCTGTAAATCATACTCTCTCGTGCAACACATCGACTGATGACGCCGTTCTTGAAAACCTGAAAATATTCACAAAGCCTCGCCGTTTTTTAATCTAATTATCACGGCTGCAATCAACACACGCAAGATAAGTTGATCGTCGGTGCTTTATTCGGACTGTGGAAACAAATTATCGGCGTCATTGCCGATGACAATACAACGGTTTTAGTGGACCGCAAATCAGCGCCGCGACGCGGCATCGCTATGGCCAGATCCCCTCCCTGCTTGACTTAGTTATTACGGACGAGAGTCATTTAGTGAACAATTACTATCAGACCGTCACCTTGACACAATGACTACTCATTACTGCCTTCCGATCTTAACTGCTACTGGCTGTATCAACCATCAGAATAGTTATGGTTCGCAACCTTAACCAGACTAGTTTTTGAGCAGCTATTTTGATGCGTTCCTTGGGTGTGATTCTGTGGACCTGAATTAACACGTGCTTCCAAATGAATTCCAGGAGCCAAATGATCTGTTCGCATTGCGCGAACTATATACTCTCTCTTATCGTTCATCTCTCTCGCGTGAGAGACGTCGTCTCCCTGGCAATTGTTCCCACTTTCTCGCTACCCATTAGCTTACAAAAAATCGGAGGATGTAAACGCTTTTCGTACTGTTTGAATTGGATGTAAACGAGAAATCTGTGAACAGGCTGGTACAAGAAGGGGTCCTGCTAAGGGCTCGCGCGAACAAAACCCTCTTATATCAGCATACACTGATTGAAAAACAATAAGCGTTTAGCTTTAACTCTAAGATCGCCTAGTGGGAGGACCTCTCGATGGTTGCCAGGGTATACAAAGTGCTTCTGCAAGATTCCTACGACAACGTAGATCTGTTTTGAGATAAAGTCAACAAAGTTGTTGGCGGGTATGAGCACTTGAGAAGCTGCCTAAACAGCGCCGGAATAAGAGAGAAGCGCGTTGCTCTAAGGCAAGGGTGACGTGTAGTAGCCCAGTGGGTATACGCTCGACCCTTGTCCACTAACAATTTGAAACGCCCTTCCTAATGAGCAGTCGAACCGTAGTCCCATCAGACATCGAACTAAAAGAACGCATCAGGGTTTGAAAACAAACCGTATATTTCCAACAATGTTGGGAAGTATGATGAGCAGTTACTTCTAGCTTAATCTGAGACTAACGGCGGCAACCAAGAGAAGAAAGAAGAGAAGCGCGAAGTGGGCTACAGTCCACTGGGCGACACTCAAAAGCGTGCCGAGAGAGAAGTGCATGGAAACGAGAGCGTTAAACAACGCTCGAAAAGATCCAGGTCAAACGACCTTGAATAATGGAGGGATTGATGGGTCGTCGGAAGCGGAGCAAACATTCGCTGCGTGCAATTAGTTGCACGGCCGAAGAAAGTGGCACTGAGTTCATATCATGCTCCCTACAGCAGGCGTATATAGAAGAATGTGTACAGAACTGACAAGCAATGAAGCACGGTTGCAGCCGGAATCCTTAGAGAAGCCATACGATCGCTGGCCGCTACAGACGTCCTCTAATCTGGAGCACCCATGGCGATAGATAGTTATCCCTTCGATGCTGAAGGATCGAGTGTATCTGTGCTACGTTGCGGCAGTGAAGCAGCCGCTCAGAGGTTACTTTCTTCAGGTATTTGATCGCTGATGTCTGCATTCGACCGCTTGTATCGGATGGCGCCAACGAGTAAGCAACGAAAAAGTTAGAAAGCGGGTATTCGATAGTGGTTGTCTACCGAGTTGTTTTATTTACTCCTCACTCTGGCACGGAATTAGATAGTTGGGCAGGATACTAAAGATGCTAGCTAGTCGTCTGCCACACCAATTACTCTTCGTAGGCGCTGCGGTTGACTGACGTAAGGTTCCGGGTGGACAGATGGGGGTAGGCAGGCCTCAGCTGTAGAACTGCACTTGACTGGTCGAAAATTACATTGGCGCTCATTTAAAATTGTGCTGTAAAATGTTGTGTTTGATGGTTTTCCTCCAAGTCAACATGTTTTGTGCGAACGCTCAGCATGGTAGAATGAGGAATATGAGGAGGCGAGCTGGATGATGTATGCAATGTGTGATCTATCAGTAGTACTTGCAGTTTGGTTGGATTCCTGAGGTGGTTTGTTTGGCCATGTATGGCTCCGCCACATGAGCGAAGTCGGAGTCAGCTCGTGTTCCGGATGGACGCGGAGTTCCATCGCCAATGAAGGTGGAGTGTTGAAATGTAGGGCTTGGAAATTCTGTTTGGGTGGCCTGGGTGTACGTTATTTTGCTTTGCGGAGCTGTTCGCGATTGGTACATAATCACAGTATAAATGGATGTTCCTTTGTCATGGAATGTTTCTTCTACTGTTGTTGTTGGGGTATTGAGGGCGTCCTGCGGAATTTCGCAGTGCACACCCTGAAGGTAAGTCACAAAGGAGGTATTCAGTTGCTTGTAGACCATTGAGTCAAACGATGGAGCATTACACGTAGGCGCAATGATACCTTCTGTACTGTTTCCCCTCTGATTGGCATTGTTCCGGTCGTCGTGATAATGGTTACGTTTCGTCGTGTGGGTTGCTTGGAATTTGAATCAAATGTTCTTGCTGTCGACATAGAGACAATGGTCATTGTGTGTTCATATTTCCACACTGTGCATTGAAAGTTCCATACAATTACTGTTAATCATTTCGAGTGTCCTACCAAATCTTTACGTACTGAACTGACGTTGCTACATGGTATTTGTTTTTTTCCGTCTTCCGGTGTTTGACTTTTTCTGAAATGCTGAGAACTAACCGTTTCGCGTGGTATATTGATTGTCCATATCGACAATGACTTGTGTCGGATCTGGTAGCGCTTGGACTCAGTAGACACTATGTGAGGCACCGAGCGTTTGTGGTTGGTCTGGAGGCAAAATTGACGTACAAAACGTAATGTAGCGCTACGAGTGTCGGAATTGACTTCACTCCAAGTCCATCGGCCTCAACGAACACCAGTATAGACAGCTAGTCTCTTCATCTGTCAGTGTTATTTGCAAGGGCTACTGCCAAGACACCGCTTCGCCACTGACTGGTCACGTACACACCACAACAATTGGTGAAAGAAGGGTTGTCGGAACAACTGGGAAGAACGGAGGGAGTCCAGCCCCGCCATCGACCTCAGGTGTATACGTTGCTTCCCAGCCTCTTCCGCACACTCTGCTTTCTCCTAAGTTGCGAAATCCAACGGCGAATTATATAGTAAATGCATGTATGTGAACTTTCTTATTCTGTGCAAGAAATTACTCGTATTCAAACAGCTTCATCGTGGCATCCAACCACACCCGGTCGCTTTCACGTAGGCCTGGCTTCTTTGTTAGAGTGAGCCTCGTGTAGCAGGTATTGGCAGCTGCTAATGACCACGACTGGGTAGAACATAAAAGGAAGCATTTCAAGGTTCCTGTTTTGCTTGTATGTGGTTCATGTAGGAAATTAACCACGTAAGTGAAGTCACTATTTTCCGGGTTTCGAATATCCTGGGGATGGTGAGTTTCTATTGTTCATGCTGCAGCAGGCACACAAGGAGTAATGCTCGGAGAGCAGGCAAACGGGACAACACGTATGTAGGATGCTGGCTACAGTTACATAATATTGGCATAGGGACTTAGTAAAACACGCAAGGCAAACGGTGACAGATACACTGTACTGGATATTAAGCGAGTGTGTACAGCCTACAATAATCTGGTGTTTTCTTTGTGTTACCCAAACTACACACGGTAGTACAATCTTGAGTTTGTAATTCTTAAGGAACAGCATAACGCTGGCTACATTTGGTGTCCCCAAAGAACACCGTACGCATCCGTGCATGCAGCAACCAGTGAAATGGTAGTTGACTGTTAACCGTCCAGAACAGTACGCATGATTCCTGGATAAATGCACTGGACGCTGTGAAAGTGTTATGGACCACGTAGAGTAAGCCCACGCTGTAAGAACCATACGGAAACATGCACGGTAATCCTACGCTCGCATGTTGCCGGAATCCTCGGGTAAGCCGTACGAACGTATTTCGCTGTGGGGTTCTGCTAATTTTCCTGCATGACGTAACGATAGCGAGTGATACGTGGGTGAACTGCATCACACATACTTACAAGTTATCAACGAGAAAGATAAGTTTGCTGTGAATTGCACCCGTACGGAGTAGCCTACTTCGGACGTCGAGGGTACTTCTACAACCACATTGTCCTCGCATGGTGGTCGTACATCTCGAGTAACCGCAATCGTTTCTATTCCACTAAGTGCACCCAAACCTATTTCGTTGTAAAAGGCGGAGATACGTTGTCATTGTGTAAGTTCTCATCACACAGAGGTCATTCGGTTGCGCACCAGAGCCCCGTTAGCCTATCCCGCAGATGGTTGTTACTGCTGCACCACTTTGATGAGGGGTTGGATATTGCAGCAGCCTCGCCTATCCTGCAACGTAACAACGGAAATGATGAGTGCGGCAAAACAGGATGGGTAGAAAAAAAACGAAATAAACAAATGAGGTGAGTTAAATGCATTGCATGAAAGGGCCAATGGAAGCAAGCAGTGTGGATACTGACGACATGGTGAGGGTACAAATGAAAGCAAGCGGTGAAACTTGAAACGTGCAGGTGATTAACGGAACAAACATTTGAAAGCGTTAGCGACATTTGAGCGTCCGACACAACGCTGATGCCACCAACAGCAACAGCTAGCACACTGGATCCACTCGGTTAAGTCCTCAATTGACAAACCCTCTCGGCCACATCCCAAACAATGTTGGTCGTCCATGGGAGGAATGTGCTTTCTACGAACGCCGCCCTCATTCTTTTTTGTGACATACTTGGACGAGGGGTTTCTGCTGCTGTGGCGTAACCGGACACTCTTGGCGAACTCCGTGTCGTCCATCAGTGCAGGCTTGTTTCCAAAGCCTACTGCTGGGGACATTCTCCGCATGCATTGCTTCCGTTGTCTCGATTTAGAACTGGATGTTGGTGACTGGAACAGCTTCGGCCGAGAGGATCTTTGCCTTTCAACCTCGGAGTCAAAGCCTGCACACGACCCTGCGAACACTTTTTCGCCCGATATAGCTAAATCCAAAACATGTTTCAACGCTCTCACAGTCTAGTCATGGCTCTCACTTGACATGCTGCTGACTACCTCAAAAATGTTTGAGGAAAGGTTTTTGGTCGCTATCAGTTTGCTTCCCCTACTTTTCCCTTTTCCCTTGATAAAACCTCCCGGGCGTGCACCGTTAACTGCGCAGCTTCGAGAATATTCCGGCAATAGCCACCTACTGTTTCGCAGCTTATTGCTTGCATCACATAAGGTGTCTGCATGGCAGTTCCCAAGTAATGAAGAATGAACACGTACAGGATCCGTGACCATCACTGCTGACGACGTGTTCATCAGCAAACATTGCTTTGCCCGGTTGCACGTCCGATACGCAAACAGCCTTCTTTAAGTTATCCCCAGCTACCATTAATGCATACGAGAAATTTGTTCCAATGCACTTACGCCGCGCGTTTCACGTGCAGAACGTCAACCCTTCACTAGCGGCATCGTAACAATCCGTCGGAATTTCATTTCCAAGTACTCGTTTCGATTCAGTATCTTCCTTACGCAGTCTTATAACGTGGACCGAGGTGACAGATTACTCTTGATATAACTATTAGCCACCTCCACTTCGTTATTAGTCCCATTCCCGTAGTGCACGTTGACACGTCGTGTATACTTCACCCAGTGCTCTTTCACAGGAAGCAGGCGAGTTTGCAACTACTCACTAAACTCCCTATTGCGACTGCAAATGCTGCTAACTATCCCGCTGAACTCCTCCTCGGATTTGCAATACAACAGAACACTCATTTCTTCAGCTAGAAAGTTTCTCTCGTCTGAAGATATCCCCTTCAATTGCCTACATCTATCAAGCATATTCTTTTCCATATGAAATGGACAGAACAGAATCTCAGCGTTAGAAAAATATTTTTCTAAACATTCCAGCTGTGCCGAGTACCTATCGACCACGATCGTCTTTACATCTCTTGTTGGCATCAGCTGCTTGAAGCTGTCCAACATGATCTTGTAACATAGCAAACTTTCATTGGGGAAAAAACTACAATAAACGTTCCTACCCTTACCACTAAAATCCGTAACAACAACGTGCCATAAATGGGAAGCTCCGTTGTTGCATTCATTTGCAGAATCTGCCATGTTAACACTCCCATAATTTACGTGCAGTTCTTGAAGCCTTTCAGTCGTAAACGACAAAACCAACAGGTTGCCCTCATCGTCCGTTTTCAAATACACAGGTCCTGCAGGTTCTAGCATTTCACGTATGCTCTCTAAGTCGCAATCCGGACGTACCTATAATCGTTTCCTCCGTCTTAATGACCTTACGTCATTAGGATCCACCACTATATCATACTCACACCTAACGTAATCGATAACTTCTTGGGTTACTTGGAAACTATTCAACAACCCAAATACAGCTTCCTCCGCCATAATTTCTGGCCGACGGTTGTTGGGATATACTCCCGTGTCGACCGACATTGTCCTGTCTGTGAAACAAGTAAATGTGCAATACACGCGAACATCCCTCCTTGTACGATACTGTAGTGGACAAGTGAGTATGCACCCGACCCTTGTCCACTAACAATTTGAAACGCCCTTCCTAATGAGCAGTCGAACCGTAGTCCCATCAGACATCGAACTAAAAGAACGCATCAGGGTTTGAAAACAAACCGTATATTTCCAACAATGTTGGGAAGTATGATGAGCAGTTACTTCTAGCTTAATCTGAGACTAACGGCGGCAACCAAGAGAAGAAAGAAGAGAAGCGCGAAGTGGGCTACAGTCCACTGGGCGACACTCAAAAGCGTGCCGAGAGAGAAGTGCATGGAAACGAGAGCGTTAAACAACGCTCGAAAAGATCCAGGTCAAACGACCTTGAATAATGGAGGGATTGATGGGTCGTCGGAAGCGGAGCAAACATTCGCTGCGTGCAATTAGTTGCACGGCCGAAGAAAGTGGCACTGAGTTCATATCAGGTTTCCCATAGCAGGTGTATACAGAATCATGCGTACAGAACAGACAAGCAACAAAACATGGTTGCAGCCGGGTTCCCATCGGAAGTGACACGATCGCTGGTCACTAAAATACATGAATAACCGACGGACACTGAAAATCCTGAAACCTGTAACACCATATATACAAAAATACCGAAAACTAAGTACTCACCTGTGAATCACGCTTCCCGTCTGCCTGCTCTTCCTGGTACAGTGAACACAAAACAGTTAGCACTGTTTGTACACTGCACATTCCGGAATTTTCTTCCCCGAATACCGGTAGTACTGTGCACGTGTTACACAATCGCTAAGAACGTAACCCGTTTCTGTCTCGAACTAAAAATTTCGCAACTCCCCACGGAATTCCACGAACGTGTGTCAACGGAAACCATCCGGGAAGTATACACGAAACACTTCACTGAGGTCCACCAGTTCCGACACCTTGCGCGAAAACCGGTTATCTGCCGACCTAGGCACCAACGCCCAAATATATACCACGAACCAGCCAGTTAACAATCACCGCATCCAAATCTGCCTATAAACACTTTACAGCCGCCAACGCACTTTCATAGATGGGGGAGCCGGTTTCCTTTCATACCCGGGTTAGAAACAATTTGAACGGTCGAATTTTCTGATTGGTTGTTTGATAAGTAAGTTGGCAGGTTAATTAATAGTTGTGTTTGCGTATATGTGAACGGCAAATAATTGTAAATTTTTCGGTATTGAGGTGCACGTTTGCACAGAACAAACAACGTAAATGCGTTGATTTGTATAGTGACAATTGTATACGTTAACGTATACAATACCCATAATTACGTAGACTTCAGTCGATATAATCAGATATGCACATGAATGTGCATGTAGATAAATTTATCTACATGCAAACATCTGTACACCCTCGAATGTGCCTTCATAGCACGTGTCACTGAGTCAAGCGCGAACACCATTGTGGGAGACAAATTACGATGTGTGGCAAGATTATTCGTACTATTTTAAGTAAACTCGATATAACTTCCATTTCACTGAATTTTCAGACATTTTTGTGTGAAAGGAAACCGATTTTCGACAGATGGCCTAGTGCAGAGAAATGAAGTCGTTCACCAAGGGATTAACTACTGTACGTCGGGTTCATCTCGCGGGCTGGGGTCCTCGTGACTCACAGAGTCGGTGTCTGGTAACGTCAGTGAGATGGCGGCTTGTCGAACTCAGTGGCATTAGTGTTGTCGTTGTTTGTCCGAGTTGTCTGTGAATTGAGTGCATTTAATGATGTGGAGCGATGAAAACCTTGAGGAAGCCGTTTTGGCAACGACGCCCTACTTTCATTTACACTTCGTTCGTTTGTTTGTAAGATGTAGGCACCTTGATGTTGCTATTTTCTAGTGATCAGGTCCCTTCCCGTCCCCTTCTTTTTTCCTCTCTCTTCTGGGTTGTGGCAGTTAATTATCAATGTGGTATGTCCGTAATGATAATGATGATGCCAATATATTCAGGGCTAACTATTCGGTGGTCATTTATCATAGTCGCTACAAGCTGGCACTCTGTCATTCCTCCATGAGCCATTGGGCAGCGAGTCTTTACTGCTGACTTTTCCGTATTACATGTTGAGGACCTCTTGTTCACTATCAATCCACACAGAACGATGGGTCCACACAAGACTCACCTCGGCATTGTTGAAAATGTAGGTACTCCGACAGAATCCTTTCACAAACTGTTTGGACAGTCACTCCAGACTGGCATTTTTGCTAGTGCTTGGAAAGAAGCCTTGGTCACGCCAATTTTTAAGGCGTTTGGTCGGCAGCTGCCAGCCAGTTAGCCTTACTAGCGTCCCATGCAGTATAATAGAGTGCTTGCTAGAACGTATCATCCTTAAATACTTCTTAGGGAATTGTCTTTTTTCTTCTACACAGCATGGCTTCCCTCCTAACGGGTCGTATGTAACAAATTTGTTCATCTACATGGGTATCCAAGGATCTAACATAGATCAAGGACAGTGACAGCATCCCCGACTTTGCTAAGACCTTCGACCTTGTTCCACACAGTGCTGTTGTACATAAGTTAGAAGTTTTGCATTCAAGGAGAGATTCTCTGCTAGATTACATTCTTTCTTGGTAACAGAACTTTCAGAATTAAGACTCTGTTAGACCTTTCCTTTCCGCCTCTAATTTCTGCGGGGCTTACTGCTCGGTCTTCCTCTGTTTTATGGACTGTCTTTCGGACAATATTTTCAGCTACGCTCTTTTTTTTGCGCTGGCAACCTAAGTATCTGGAATGCTAGTGTTCCCAGTACGCTACAGGTGGATATGATTGAGCGGTGATGGTAAGTGTACACACATGTCACCTGGTGAAGATTCTGACAGTGTCTTCGTGCTTCACAATACGCTCAATATAGTAGGCATCATGAACACCGATCTGAAGAAAGGTCTAAATATCCGGATGTCGTTTAACCTATCCTTCGCGTATCCTTACGAGGTGGCCCCAAAACTGGACACTGCTGGTCACACTGGTGGAGTCGCTCATATCAGGCAGGCCAACGGGTAGAAGTCTGACAAACCATGGTCTCCCGGCCTTCCAAGATGGGGGTTTGGAGGAGGTTGGCGACTTTTTCCGGGAAACGCACTAGTTTTTGATTGAAAAAATGGCTAGCTTCGTCTATAAATATGGCAATAGTTCTGGTGCACTGCTATCCACCGCCCCATGCAGTGTGAACTTTTAGGCCAGGGAATTTGGTTGAGAGTTCTAATCGTTCTGCTTCCTAAGTCAGGAGTCCTGGCAGTATCTCATCCCATATGTAACCATAAATGTTCACAGCACCAGTTATCCCATACTGCATGGGCCACCTCGCAGTATAAAACGGTCCGTCCTATCTGCTGCATACAGCAGAGTAGATAGACGAACACATGTCACCACTGGTCAATTCACCACTGTCCTATCAAGTTTAGCTCCCAGGCTCCCGCTGGCTCCCATTTCTAGTAGTTACTCTACAGGTCGCACAACTGGTATGGCTAGTCATACTAACACCGCCAGTAATTCCATCCTTTACCATCCAGCCTTAGGCCTCTCTTGTCCGTTGCTTAGATCTGGAATGCGAATTAATATAACCGTCTGCAACGTTCACACTCTAAAACCGGTTTTTCTTTAGGCCGTTCTCGCACGAACGTTGGACTCGTTGGATGTCGATGTCTACAGTGCTTCAGAGACTAGAATTCAGGACAGTAGTCAGCGTATGGAACTGACAGCTCGCGCGCGGTCTATCCGATGTTGGTTATGCGCTTTGGGTGGTTTCAGGCTGGCCACTAATAGGCAAGTCTGAGAACGTATAGTCCTCAGCGCGACGGCCGCAGCCGCAGTGATAGATTGGGTTCATGTTGGTACTAAACTTCGCGCCGTTCGCTTTGTAAGTTCTATTAAGGCCAGCCTTAGACGCGGAATCTCCAAGAATATCTCCATCGTCTGTTCATGCTCTGACTGTCTGCAGTGACGTCGGTACTAAGGCCATCTTTTGCTCGTATCTGGCCACTTTCCTTCAGTCCAGACATGATTCCGATATAGTCATTCTGGCCAGACAAACGAACATCCGGATCGGCCATCTTGTTAAGGCCGGGTCTTGTTTAGGTGGTAGATTTGGGATAGCATCGCATCACTGGGTTAATGGCGCTGAGGATAAACTATTTTTGGTCCAGATCATCTTTCGTCATCGTACACTTCATTGTTTTGCTTGATGCGCTCCTCGGAATCAGTTCTGGTTTCAAATGGACTACGTAGGTGTTAGCTCTCGATAGTGTAGCTCCATTTATGACTGACGTTTTTGTTGGAACACATTTGATTCAGGTCATGCGTTGACGCGTTGCTGTTTTATTCTTGTTTTCACTTGTCAACGACCCCATTGGCAGCAACAGCTGGCTGCTGAAAAACTGACTACTTTGTCGTTACAGTGTAGTTATTAAACTGGCCTAGGAAGCAAGCTTAGCAGTTTACATCCCGAAGACCCTAATAGCTGCTGGATCCAAATTTTAGAGGAAATTCATTAAGCAGATAATTTGGCGTGTGGTATGGTGATTCGTGGATTGAACAAACATGGAATCACAAAGAAATCCCTGGAGTTGTTAGATGTCAAAGGGAACATTCCCTCTCGCAGTTCATATAACAGGTTTGGGAGGGGTGTGCGTAGGAAGCTAAGACAGCCTGATCGCTGGTCTTGGCTTGGCCAAGGGAGAAATTTAAGAAAATGGAAGCCGCTTTTGCTTCAGGAAACATCGGCGGACTCTTCAAACGTATACGTTCTGTTGGTCCAAAATGATCTCAGTTCGGCCATCAGCAAGATAGATAGGATGCTCATCTCATAAGTCCAAAAGTTCCCGTGCTGGGCGGAACACTGAGACAGTTGAGCTGGCTTCCTGCTTCTACTATCTTATCGCCACAAACTTGTAGTGTAGTACCCTGGTCGGTAGAGTTGGGACCACTCACTGAAACTGAGGTCCGCAATCGCACTTCGATTGTCAAACGTAATAAGGCTGCTAGACCAGATGACCTCGTGCCATCACTTTTCGAAGAAGATGACGTAGGCGTTAGTAGAGGCCTTGACTCAGTTGTCTCAACTTGAATAGACGACGGATACCATCCCTCTGTGTTAAGGCCACTCGATAATCGTTCCCATATTCAAGAAGGGAGTTAGGGGCTCTTGCGAAAGCCATAAGAGAATTAATTCGACCCCAATCATTACTGAGGTTCTGGCACCTACTGTACTTCGTCTACACACTGTAGCTCGGAGGGGGCAAACGTTAGGGAAGAACCGGCTGGGTTGCGCCCTGGGCAAGGATATCTAGATCACATTTTTACTCTTCGTCAAATTCTGGAGCAGCGTCATGGGTACCGCCGGCCAGCAATTGTTGTTTCTCGACTATAAAGGTGCCTTCGATTCAGTGGACAAATCTACACTTTTAGAGTCGCTCAAACGCAGAGGTGTGCCGACTAAGTACGTGAACATACTGTCGGCACTCTATTCCCATACCTCAGCTCAGAATAGGGTTTGTGGTGAACTGTCTTACAGTTTCAGTACCAAAGTCGGCGTAGATTGACTGTTCACTTCCACCACTTTTGTTTACTGTTGTGATGGACGAAATAATGGAGGACTGTTTGCGGCACCTACAAGATACCAGTTTGGACCTCCTGCCTTCTGTTCAGTCCTTACCTTTACACAGACTGAGATGGCTGGACCGTGTTTGAAGGATACCAGCTAGTCGTTTGCTACACCAGTCACTTTTTTTGGACTCTGCGGCCGACTGGCGTAAGGTACGAGGTGGACAGCCAATGATATGGAATGTAAAAAAAGAGTCGTTCAGCACGAGGTCGGCCACTGTTGGTCGGGTTCGTATCCCGGGCTGGGGACGTTAGGTAAGGTGGCGGCTGATCAGGTTCATTGGCGTGAATGTTGTCGTTGTTTGGCTGAGTTGTTTGTGAAGTGAATGCATTTAATGACGCGTGTCAGTGAAAGCCGTAAGGAAGCTCTCTTACTGATGAGGCCATACTTACACTTACAACTCGGTTGTTTGTTTGCAAGGTGTAGGCACCTCGATGTTGAATGTTTGAATATAGACGTAGTTATTCTGTGTAGTTAGGGCTGCTCCCCTTCTGTTTATTCTTCCTGACTGCAGCTTGTTTTTTTCTTCATGATGGTATGGTAGTTAGGCGTCAGCGAGAACTACTGATAAATTGTCATCTGTGGTGATGGCGATCAGTAAACCTCAAGTTGCTAAGACAGCGGGGTTGGATGGATTAAGCCCAGCCATACTCAAACTGCTGACTGAGGTATTGGTTGAGCCACTTACTGACCTTTTCAACAGGTCTCGAAATGACTTGCCACAGTCGTCTCTATCCACAAACGTGGTAGCAGGGAACAAACAACCAATTACGGACCATCGGGTCTTACCTCTGGTATACTGAATGTCTTAGAAGGAATAATATGGGATAAAATGGTCGTACACCTCGCGACCAGCAGTCTTTTCTTCTCACCCACGTGAGTCTTTGACAGGACGATCGTGTGCCACTAACCTTTTGGTTTTTGAAGTCTATTATCTCAAATTCCAGAAAGCTTTTGGTTGGGTAAATTGTCAGCTACCGCTAAAGCTGAGATAATGTAACATAGCTGTGCGGCTCTTCGCTTGAAACAGAGTTTCTGGTGGCTCGGAAATTCTGTGGAAGTAGGAGGGGCCAGATCAAAGCATGGGCAAGCTTGCAGTGGGTTCTGTCATGGCTTAGTTCTGGTACCCAGCTGCTCGTGCTCTTTATACATGATCTGGGCATGCCTTCAGGTTGCCTCTATTGCCCATTTGCAGATGATGTAAAGATGGTAGGCAACCTTTCCGATCGAGATCTGCAGATAAATCTGAAAATTTTTGCGCGAATTGTCTACTGAGTGAGAACTGCCGTTCAGTGCGGCTATTGAGGAAAGGGGGGTTGGGAACTGTAAAAGATGGCTGGGAACTCAAGCAGATTGTGTCGATCTAAAAGGGGAGGTGGTTGTACGGTACTTAGACGTTCAAATCACGACTGATTCCAGAGCTGATGGGTAATGCTTGGCAAACGGGGCGCTGATACAACTTGGAGAGACGATTAAGAGTAGAAATTCGGTATATAAGTATCGCGGTGTAAAGTGTTTTAGACCGCACTTAGGATACGCAGTACAAGGAGAGAGTCTCCTCTTCGTAAGGGACAAGAAAGTACTAGAGCGGGTATAAGGGAGGTCTACTAGACTGTTTATAGAGATTAAAGGAAGGTACTGTAAGGACGGACTTGAACTTCTAGACGTTTTCTCACTGGAACAGCCTAGAAAAACAGGTGATCTTATTGAAGTGTTCCGCATGCTAAGTGGATTTTCGGGAATTGGAGAAGTAAAACTCCTGGCACGGAGCACAAGTGTACGGCTAGGGTGCCATACTCTCAACTTACCAAGTGCTGGAGCTCAGAATCCATTGAGATCTAATTTTCTTGTTAGTAGAGTTGTAAACGACTGGAACAAACCGCCTGTGTAGGTAGTAGACGCTAACACGATGTCTGAATTTAGGCTGAGGTTGAACCACTGTTGATGTACAGTATTCCCGGACATTATATGGAATAGTTGAAATTTCAGCCAATTATATTTGGATGTAGAAATATTTCCGGCAGACTATTCAACGTCATTATTATTTTCGTGTTGTGATCTCATTTGTCTACGATTTGTGGTAGGTAGTACGTTTGTCTCTTCTCCGGTACAGTTAAAAAAATTTGATTGAACATTTTTATTCCGTTCTGTGTTGGTTTCCATCGTTTTATACTCTCCCATTCCTAGCCATTTTAATGAAGTAGTTTTTTGTGTCAGGTTAAAGGGCCAGGAGGTTGATTAGGCAGGAGGTACGGCGATGACCATTATTCGACTGCCACATCCGATGGTAGGCTGTACACGTTGTAATGTGGTTAAATTTTTCGTCCTATCTTCACCTGAAGTGGAGATTTCATCTTCCCAAACGGTTGCAACTCGCGGAGACCAAACGAGCCTCGTGTGCCAAAAACTAGGTAATTTCTGACAACAACCCACAAATTGTATGACCCGAACTGAACAGATCTGAGCATGTCTTCCACGTTGTATGATTCGCCTCTCTGCTGCCTATCAGTGGTCTGTAGGCTACCGTGTACAAGCAGAAGAGTTGTTATAATGTGAGATTACCTCTTCTTTTTCGAAATTTTGACATCCGCACTTTGTATCAATTGATAAAGCTCAGTTTGCTCGTTTTCAGAGAATGAGTAGCAATAGTAATGTAATAATGGACAGCTACCATCCTCTGTGCTCGAACTTTTCTCCACTCATTGGATTCGAGACGCTTATGACTGTGAATTCCTGTTCCGATAAAGCTTCTGAAACATCCGGAAGTGGCTATTGCTCCGACTTGTCACCTAACATTTCTGTTTTGGATCATCAGGAGGTTGTAGAAACTGATTTACCCGATCCGTCAACGAAAGAGGACATTCTCTCGGAACAGGATACTCTGGTAAACTTGAAATGTAGTAAGTTGCACGTATTTATGTGGATGTTCCAACGTTAATTGAGGGTGTTTAAGGCGGTATGCTGTTGTAATTGTCATGATTGACTGGAAACTCGCACCCGCTGTTCTCCCGTTTAACCGTTTTCAGGAAGTTTGTCATTTGTGCCAATGTTTTTTCACATGTTGTACTTGTAATGAACGCATGTACAAACTTTCTTTGACCTTCCCTCTGAACGTATTGTGTGGGCATAGTAAGATACACAGCTCACACTAAGTCACTTATCAGTCTGCATGCTTAAAATGACTGTTTCGACTAAAGCAGTCAGATGTCATATTGCTTGGATCACGCTTGATAGTGTTATATTCAATCATAGTTCAGCTTGCTTATAACAGGGCAGCCTGTTGCGGACCTGTAGCAAGTGAAATGCGACATATTTGCCTAGTCTCCCTTTTTCCATTCAAAATCGAAGTAAACGAGATTCCAAAACGTGCCCTGACAGATTACGAATACATTGGTGTGGAACCACTCCGAGACGTAAAGTATGCAGACGGCGTTGCCCTAATCCGTGAGCCCTCACAGGGAGGCAAGAACATCATAGACGGACTAGAGGTTTCAGTTCGTCAGTTCGGTATGGTCTTTGCACCTATTAAGTGCAAGATGCTGTTTCAAGGCTGGCAGAACTCTCCGCCTTCTCTCACTCTTGCTGATGAGCAACTGGAAGTAGTCGAGAAGTTCACTTACCTCTGGTGCTGTATTAGCGTTAGTGGAGTGTCTGGTGAAACCACAAATCGCATGGCAATGGCCCGAATGGTGTTTGCCAAATTGCAACATCTGTGACTTCGGTATCGTCTCAGACTTTCTGTGAAAGGTCCAGTGCATAATGCTACAGTAAGGGCAGTTCTATCGTACACGGCCTCGAAACCTTATCCATTCGAGCGGAAGATGTTCACGGGGTGACCGATTTCGACCATCAGTGTTTCCGAAACATTCGAGGCATCTGGTGGGAACACCTAGTAAGTGATGCCGAAGTTCGCCGACTTGTCTTCAGAACGAATAGATTTCGTTAACCCATCAGCATACTTATCTCATCTCAGACTTCATGGCTTGACCACATCTTACGAATGCCAACTCGCCGATTGCCACGTCGTGCCTTGTTTGTGGGTGGTGATTCCAGCTAGAACCGGCAGCCGTGTAATCTGCATCCGGAGTATGTAGGCAACCACACTGAAACTTGCTTCAACAGGGCCCTCCAGGTTTTCTGGCTGAGGTCCGAAGGAAAATAAACACCTTTTTGGAGGGATGCTGTTTGACATGGCGAAGTATGGAATTCTATGGCTCTGGTGTTGCATCGGCGTAATTCTTTCCTCCCTTCATATCCCTCTCCCTCACATTTCACAGTACTTTTTCTTTTCATATTGTGGCACGTTTGCCATTCTTCGCGGTGATGGCTTGTTGTATATATATATATATATATATATATATATATATATATATATATATATATATAGTGAGGGTGGCGAAATCGGAGGAGTAGGTAAGCATGAGGGAAAATGGACTGTTTGCGGTAGGCTTTTAGTGTTATAAGAACGCACGTACAAGTTAACGCGCATCTACTGAGTAATTATTCAAAGTAAATCAGTTGGTTTCTTACGCCTGTACTGTGTTTCTGTGTAACTGAAACCACAGTTGGCACACAGACCCGCAGTTATGAGCTGACTCCAGGGTCACTTTTAGGACAACACCGGGTGCTCGTACACTTATTGACCTTGGATTCTTGGCAGGAGTAGTAGATGAACCATAACATGAAAGCATACCACGCATTACCAGATGATACGGAGTAAAAACGAAAGTAGAACGCAGATTAAAACGAGAGAATCTGTCTATTCGGGCGATCGACACATATTTTGACTTGACGGTACACACAAGTACTTGGCAAATTGGTTTGGATATGGCTGCATTGTTAGCGTAAGTCTTGGGACGGTTAACAACTCTTGTGATAGGGCTAGTACGAAAACTGAAGTTTACTGTGAGCAGCGGAATCCTTTTTTGATAAAAGAAGAACCATTGGTTCAACTCCACTCTTCATGTGGTTTGGAACCTACAATACGGAGCCTTTGTTCCAGTTGGACCTAAAACCGTAACTCGGTTTCTTATTTTAACGGTTAAAATCCTAAATCATGCAACGCGGTCACACCTACTTTCAAGATGCGGCTTGCGTACATTGCTCGAGACCCGTTTGTTCCTGATTGGACATCTTATTTCTAGACAACACCTTAAGGCCCCAAGATTTATGCTCCCTTAGTCGTCCCCTTTGTAACTGATTGAAATGTGTTGTGTATATACCATGTGGTTTGCAGTGGAGTTCATTGGGTGGTCAAGGCGTTTACTGAGGGACCACACGTATTGCTTAGTGCGATTAAACGAGTTGTTACTTTTTATATTGACCTTTATAGCAGCCACCAAAAGACCGTTTAATAGCACGAGATGCATGCACGATTATAAAAAGTACCTCGCGGTTTTCGGGGAAATACATTGTGGTAGGACTGAACCATATACATTTAACATATATTTATCAACGTGAAGAGGGCAAATGTGCCACGATATGTAAAGGAAAGACATTGCTGTAGTCCCTAACTCTGCCCGAGGCCCGCCAGTAAGTTTCTTTCAGGGTGTTCACATACTTCTCAGGCACATCCTTCCTCGACGGGCAGTTCCGGAGTGCAGCTCCGTCAAGCAAATCAGAAGCTCCTGTGCTGTCCAGAAAAGCAACCGTTGTGTGTGAAGATTTGATCAGTGCAGCCACGACCTGGACGAAACCCAGCTTGTTCCCCAGAGATCTGCTGTTCGCTCATTTCGCTAAATCTGTGATGTACGGTACTAGCAAACAACTTCGACGCAATAAAAATCAAGCACAAGATTTGCGCGGGCCTCTTTTTGCAAAATGAGGACGATGGTGGCCCAAATCCAGTCGTTTTGAACAACTTCACTGATCCAGAGTTTCTGGAGCACAGCCGTCAGCTCTTTATCCAGGACTCGACCTCCACTTTCAAAGGTGAGTGTCTTGTTTAGACTGGATGCCTTGTAACGTTTCAGAAACTTGATCCGGAGAAAGACTTCTGTTTCCAGAGGCTGGAAACATCAACCGATTAGACAGCACGGAGATTGCTCGAAAGTGTCACTGGCACGAGTGGCCGGTTGAACTGCTGTTGGAAGTGTTCAAACTAGCATCCTAAGCGTCGTTACAGGTTTTGAATAGGCTCAACATTAGCTTCAAAGATCATATCGCTTATATTTGGCCTCTTGCTACCAGTTGCTCAAACAAGATGGAAGAGCTTTCGAGAGTTGCTAGTAGCAACAGATTGGTCTGCCTCGATAGCACTTGGTGTCCACTAACCATCGTGATCCTTTCGTGGTTGCTTCCAGAGTTCCACGCGACTGGTCTTACTGGCCGATTGTTGCTCACTGCTGAGTGGAATATTCCGGCGAATGTCAAGAAGTTCCAGTGGTCGCATAGAAGCCCATCGGTTGTCCGTTGAACGAATAGTAGTATCACACGAGGCAGTACCGCACTTATGGATTGCGTGGCGTATATGTGTTCATTATGCTCCACTGTCGTCTGGTGGGTGTGGACATAGATCAAAGGCAAACGCATGCTGGTAAACGTAAAGCGCCTGTGTTCCTGCTAGTTTGGACACGTCACTTTGTGTTTGACGATGAAGTGGCCTCTCATCAAAGCACGAAACGAGCTTGGCACATACCAGCACATGGTGGGCCTCCACCCAGGTGCTCCTGACTGACTTGCAATCTTGTAAACATCCACGCCTCCGATAGCTGACGGCCACTTGATCAATGTGTTTACGACCGACTCAGCAATGGAGGTCGGCTAGAGCATGGAAAAATAGTACTTACCAGAAGCAGACCGTTATCAACTCAGAGCTGCATTGAATGTTCACCGTTGCTTGTGCGACGAGTGCCATAAGAATGTGGACCACCTAAATCACGGTCTTCATCACTTGGCTCACCTTCTCGGGCATTCAGGTCTCCGGCTAGTACTACAGTTTCCGTGTACCGTGCAGTGTGCAAAAGATTAATGGGCTTGGGGTGAAAATCATCTTTGATTGCGTCTGTACTTCAACCTGTGGGAACACGCCGCAACAACGTTTGTGGTGAGTGTCTTTTAATACTCCTTCCACGCCTTCGAGTCTAACGGCACAACGATGGTTGTTCCGAGTATCTAATCAGGCGGCGTCTTCGTTTATTTGCTTAGGATAGTTCTAACGCTGGTTGGGCCACTGGCTTGACTTTCAGAATATCCAGACAAGCCCACACTCTACAATTCATCAGCGAAAGAGAATCTTATATAATAAGTCTATCCGACCAGATAGTCCAGGACCGACAGGGTTGTTGAGATGCTTACCTTCTGGTGCTGGGGCCTGTGATTAAGCTGGTCCATAAGTCTTTCGGATGGGGTTCACCCATTCGATTTACCCGACACACCGCACGTATCCATTGGAGCCGGTGATCACCACAGTTATTCGTACACCGTCCTCGGGAGTTGTCCATGGTTGGCGGAGACTGGAAATGTCTGTGCGCCTTACGGACAGCACGCCAGATGGACGGCAGCCCATCTGCCCCTGTTGGGACAGCCGAAACTCTTTCGTGGAGGGATAATATACGCCTTATCGTAGTACCGTTAAAGAGCTTATGTGGCATTTCACAAGAGTCCCAGCTGCCACCCGTGAATCTTCCACATCTTGGTAATACTACCGTTCATTGTTCGCTACTGCTTGTTAGCCGGGAGAACCCACTTATTTCCCAGTTGACCTTCACGTGTAAGACCCTTTCACAATCTGCAACCTGGGGAACGCGCCCGGTGGAGTTGAACTAGCCCACTCGTTTACCCGGGCAGTTGTCCGCGCGGCTGGAGTTCTCGTGATCATTCATATCACTGGCTAGAAACACTGTGCAGGATGGCAGTATGTCACAGTCATGCCACTTCTGTTTCCTCCGCTTAGACTTTTTAAAATCTATTTTGTACTTTTTGGTGGCTTCTAAGGTCCTTCATGTCACTTGTGGTGAGCGGCGGCTCGAGCCACAATGCCTTCTGACCAGGCTCGGGGCTGTTGTTAATGAAAGAATGAATTAATGAACAAAGATAGAAAGAGGGTGCTCTGGGGTGGATAAATTGAGACGTTTTGATAACTTGACCTCAAAAGAGACTTCTGTTTCCAATGGCAGAGAAACGCAAGCACACTAACAAACAGAGTAATCAGTTGTACTGATGTTGAAAAAGTCTAGTTCAGTATCCTGTGCGTCGTTGCAGGTTTTGGGTGGGCTGGTCAATGTCTCTCACATATTACCTCCCCGACGCCTAACTTCAATGTTGATCGTGCGGGACGGGACAACCTTTGGCAATTCCCGGTGGCAGTGGCCTGATCTGGACTTTCCGATCCTCCTCTAAGCGGCCTCGGAGTTCCAAGCGAGTAGTCGTGTGTGCTGGATTCTGTTCTCTGTCGGTTCGACTATTCCGGTGACAGTCAAGAAATTCATGTGATCACACAGAAACCCAGCGGTTGACAATTAAATGAACTGTAATACAGCATAACGGGCCGGACATGTGCCTCGATTTCGCCCGGTGGCAGAGATGCTGCACTGAATACAAATGCGTTCTGGTAATCGTAGAAGGCTCATCGGTTCGATAGTTTGATTACGCCTATTTGCGTGTGATAAAGAATTGACCTACTATCAAATCACGAAGCGAACTTGACACATCCTGATACACGATCAAGATTCAGACCAGTGCTCCAGGTTGACTTACCGTCTCAGAAACAGCTAAAGCAATGACAGGTGTCAGCTATACATCCGATTTTTAAGGTGTTGGAGGTCGCGGACACATAAACGTCTGGTACACTCCTGAGACTATATTCTCATTACCTCGGTTATCGGTCGCGTTCTTGGAACTTCCTAACTGCGTGCGAGCTGATTGTCACGTTGCCCTTTTAATGCAGGTGAACTGACGGAGCTAACGTGCTGCGTGCTTTCGCTACCTTTGTCCACACCTCGTCAGATGTGATGACATTCCTCGAGTAGTAGAAGTCATCAACAATTTCAAGCTGCCTGCCTTTAACAGCAAAGGTCGTCGGAGTCGACCTAAAGTGTATGCCATGCAGACCAGCCGCATCACTTGTGCTGTGCAACATGGACTGTGCGTTGTCTGTTGACGAACTACGCAGTGCTCTATCGCCCCTGTGCTCAATGTCAGTTAGCTTTCTACTTGGTCGGTGCTCCATTCCAAAATATTCGGAACTACCAAGATTGTCTTCCCCAACATCACCCATTACATAGCTGAAGACGAAGAGGGCGGGGAAGCTCTGTAGAACTCTACTTGAGGTGGAGAACTCGTGAGGTAGATGTCCACAAATGCGCACTCTGAACTTTGGCCAAGCCATATATTAACTTCAGTTAGTGTATTTCACTGGGACTTCTCTGCGATGGAGATAGCCCCAGGAGGTAAGTTCGAACAAAGTAGTTCTTAGGTCCGAAAATACCGCGACCTTTGGCTGAGAAAAAGAGAGTCGATACTCCATTGTTTGCAACCTGCTTTGATTGTGGACAATACACTCGCGATTAGTTGGGAGGCCTACCTATCTTCCTCGTATTTGTGGCCCTCTTTGTTTCGGAAACCATCAAATCATTAGAATTGTACGCATCTTGAATGCGATTATCACACGAAGCTCCGGCATCTTTTTTGAAGGTGGGAGTGTTTGTTGACAAGCATCTTTCCAGTCTTCCACATGGAACGAAGTTGGGTTTGCGGTTCAGGCGATCATCCTTCATCCCCATCTTCTTAAGGAAGTGGAAGAACAGATCCTGACCTTTGACACTTCGAGCCTCAAAGTTCATATTTCATAGCTGGATGAGTTGGCTTGCACCATTTAAGCTATTTTTCACGTTGTTCAGTCCGTCTACCAAGCCATCGTGACAGGATGTAAGCTCGAATCATCTTTTTCACCTACAGTGTCACTGTCACCTTGCGTACGACCACGAACCGGACGAGACGGCATCGGACTGTTCCCTGATATAAACACCTTCTCCATCTTGTTGGCTCAACCGGATCAGTAAGCTTTATCTTCCTTAGGTAGACTCTTCGTAGGTTTGTGTTTCACATCACTGTGGTCTTTACCGTGTTCACAGTAAGCGGGGATCAGCGTACTTTCTTTATGTATTCTGTCGAGTCAGCGGAAATCCGTTTCTACCCCATCTGCAATGTCCTTGTGGAACGGAACTCTCAAGAGGTAATTGCAGGACTTACGTTTTCTGCCCAGCGTTCGTGCAGATCACATCACTATTGTGAACAGAGCGTTCTGATATTGGTGCTTGAGGAGTGTTTCGTACACCCTTGCCGCTGTAGTCCCAACCGAACTGTTTATGTTTGTGTGCTAATGATTGAACACTGCGGCGACGAACACCGGTATGATCTGGGTCGAGATGGTCGAGATAAGATAATGTATGTACGTCACAGATAGATTGCGCCAATCTGGGCAACTTAGATCCATAATTGAACTGCACAAGTTGGATCCCGTGTGACACTGTCCTATTTTGTATCAAAATAGATAACTCAATGTGTAAAGCCCGTCAGGTGCCTACAACTGCACTAGCTGACTACCGTAGTCTGTGCGCCGCGCCCGGACACTGAACATATCGCACAGCTTTCTTCTGGGTTGAGACGACCAAGGTATGCGCTCACATCAATTTTATACACAACGATGTCCAAGAGTTTAATCTGTTTAAGAAGGTCATCGAGTGGGTATATGATAAGATGTGAACTGCTGTCCGTAGAGGCAAATACAGATATGTCAGATACTGTCTTTCTGATCTGTGCAGACACACTCTGATTGAAGTACTAAGTCTAATGGTACACGGATGACCAATTACTGTGATCTGGAGGAGTTTAGTACAGTACTTGCATCAGCTTGACTGCGGGATCCGGCTTCAGTCTCATCCGAGACCCTGAAAGTGGACCGCTGCTCCATTGCGTTATCAAGTTGACGACGTGAGGATCATGAAAGCGCGTTCCGGAAGACGAGGCTCACATCCAGTTCCAAACTTGAGAGGGTGCTCGTCAGAAAAGATTGATAGCTTATTCATCGGAACGCGTGGACTCCAAAAGTGCCAACAGTTGTCTCGGGCTCAAAAGATGATAATTTAAAGCGATGTAGAAGGAGATAAACAGGCCTGCCAGAACAACGATAGCTGCAGACATCTTCCGGTCTTTCATGCCGCGGTCAAGGATTACCCTGGATGACCCCATCCGTCGTAGACTCTGACCTATCAACCGGACCCACGAAGTAACCAGATAGAGGCTCTTACTGGGAGGTCCTACTGAGAGCCTCAAACGTCTAACTCATCATCATCATCTTGGATAGCAACACATCAGTGGTTCACACTGATATTTAACTGTTATGTTTGATTCGTCTGGCAGTGAGGAGGTAGCCTATCGTGAGAGCTCACTGACTGTGGCGTGGATGTATGGTTTTGATTACTGCCGAACACTCTAGATATATTTCCGGTTACATCGAGCTCCTGAGAGATACTGCAAGTTTTTCGACTGGATTGTGTGATACACCGGTGACCCCAATCGGCTGTTGGGCGACTGAAGTGATGTTTGTCCCTTTCTAACCATTCCTCTCCCTTACAAGGAAGGCATCAATGATGCAGCCATAAGAATTGCTTTGCTGTATTCTCAAGATCGTGCTTCAATGCCTAGGCACTCTTACGCAGTCAGTAGTGTGGCACACAATCGTATGAGTGTAATGGCTTCTAGTCTAGCCGCTTCCCTTTGGTCTTTCTTATATGGTTGCTTATGATGAGGCCAAGGCCCTCTGGATCAGTACAGCCTGCTATGTGGACCACTACGTCAAGTCACTGGAAGTCTGGGGTAGCAAAATAATTCCCGGGTAACAATTTAATCACCCCCATGATTTCGACGGTTCCAAATCGTTCACACCGTATTGGCGTACGAATACGTGACATATATAATCGGATGGATCCTTAATCGGGTTCAACACAGTTTGGAGATATCATCTACATGATGTAAGCAGAAAGTGACATCTGATTATTCCACGCCGATCACTTTCAACATACCGATATCTTCGATCAAATGCAATCGGAAAATGACGCCGTCAAGTTTTTAAATACCTTTTGTTTTCGGCACCCGGTGCCTACTGTATCGAGCAGTCGCTCCGTGGCACCTTCAGCTTCTGAGGTGGACAATGAGTACTAAGGGTAACGGCTTATGCAGACCGATCCTATTATCAGCACGCACCAAGGGTAGTGGATAGAAGAAGGAATAGTTAACCTCAAGAACACTAACTCAAAATCATATTTCCTGTATTTCACGATCTTCCCGAAATACACATTTCACGTTTTTCCTGTCCTTTTGTAACGTTGAAGATCACGATTATATACAAACAAGGTGACACTTTTATAGTCTTTTGGTGCTGGGGGTTGAAATGGGTACATATGTTGTTAGTTGACCACCGTTTTTTCTTTATCGTCATGTTTTTCCTTATCGTAATCGTTGGTCGTGCAAAGTCGGTCGAGGTTTACCATGAACATTTGTTCGAAGTTTGAAAAACATATGAACCTTGCTATTTGTTTTAGTTTAGGTCTTGGGGTTTTGAAGTACTAAGTCCTATCCCTCCTTTGTTTTCTTCTCCCAAACTGAAACTTGATTTTCCTACCGCAGTTCTATGCCATTCAAGCGTTAATGCCAACCACTGATATATTACTGTCGCTTAGGATAATGATGTCACAATCTCATTCCACAGAAAACCATGTCTTTTCAGACGATTAGTATCCGTGTGGTACATTGGTCAACAAGTAATATAAACGGGGTCACACTATCCGTTACATTCAGCATAATGTGTAAGCTGAAATCCACTACCCCGGATCACTGTCCAGTGTCCTTTCTAACTGAGATACCAGCCCTCCCTTCTGATGTTTCCGATAGACACCCGAAGAACCAAACATGTGGTTTTCTTTGCTCTTCCATCCGTTGCTGTCACTTGTAATACAAATTGTGCACCTACTTGTTCAATTTTGAGCCGTATTCGTAAGCCTTATGATTCGTGCTGCCTTTTCTATTGATAAGAGATGATTGAACCACAAATGGAAATTGTAGTAGAACACTGGTGAATAAGTAAACTGGTTCAGTTAATATAAACTTTGCCTGGAGAATACGATTCTGAATTCATGTTTATGTTATCTGAAGTGATTTCTGAGAGATGAGGAACCTGTCGAATCATCATGACTTCCGACACGTTTGCCTTCTTCAAGTTTTTTTTAAAATTTTCTCTGTCCTCTCTTTGAGAGTAGGAATTGAGCGCTGGCTTCTGGCTCAGCCCAAATATGTGCGCTTGTGAACAAATTAGATAGGATCAGTCAACATCGATCACCTAAGTGATATTTGGTGGTTGCTCTACATCTCTCGATTAATCATTTTTCACGCAAAACTACTGTATGTGTCACCGTTCTTTCTGAGAGGGCAGCATATCTTGAATACCGTGTGCGGTTGGGCAAAGCTAAACAAAGCACACATATCGAACTCAGTTCTCTCTATGTTCTCATAAAATTCACAGGATGTCAATTATGCGAGCGGCTGTTTTGAATACTCCTCGTCAGAGCTTTGCGATTACATGAGGTATGTGCGCATTATTTGTGAAAATTAGGACAAGTCAATTTGGTGCGTTTGAATTCACCCTGAAACGACTAGTTTTTTGTTATGGAACGACGTAAACTGCCTTACAGAACCTTGACGATCGGTGTGAGCATTATTCTCGTGAGAAATTTGGTCACTGTGAATGGGAGATGTTAATCGGAAATTCTGTTTGCAGTATGCTCTTGTCGACCACCCCACCAACAGTGTAATCGAGAAGTGCTAACCCACATTTACCAGATGCCCAGGTGGCAGTTCATGCATCGATTGAATCACCATTTCGCATCACCTGAATGTTCATCCACTCCTCCATCCAATCAAAATCGTGACTCGTCAGTCCGTCTTCCACATTCCGGTGGCTCACCAAAGCTTCTTTGGCTATCGGCATATCGAGCCTGATAGAGTTGTACTGTGCCAAGTGAAATGATTTCTACATGATTGTACGGTATTCATCGAAAGTCATAGAATCGATCGATGTTGCGAAGTAAGCAACGATAACACTAAACATTCAACCAAAGCGAACGTAAAATTATGACCGAACTTAACTGAGAACCGTGTTTATTTGGTGTCAAATCCAGATCGGCTGAATGCCGACCGTAACTGAGAACCGTGTTCTGTTAGTGTCAAATCCAGATCACTGACTGCTCTTGCCTACGCTTTGTGCTCAACAATGCGTTCGAGGGTATTTTTCTTACTTGACAAATTTCGGACTGGGTGTTAAGTACGCACGCTGCCCGTACACCCCATTATTATCACCTTATGTTATTCGTAGTGCGGAATAAGAAAAAAGGTTTCGTTATGTTGTTTTGTTGGACGTTATTAACATGAGGTGGCATTTTTTGGCTATGGCCATCATGACGAGCTACTTCGGAAACAAATGTCATCGGTCATTGAGGTCACGTCCGTATCGAGCGTGCTAGGACTGGTGGTGATGCTCACAGAAACTGAACTTCATAAAGAAACGGACCTTTTAGTGCTCTGTCCAACCAGCTTGCCTTCTCGACCTATTGGGAAGGAGCAATTCATCTATATCTAATAGTTTTATTCATTGTTGACCCTCTAAGAGCCATCTCTCTAGAGCGAGATAATCTACCAATATTTCCTTGTGTAAAATCAGTTATATCGTTCGATTTCCGATTAGCCGACCCTCCTAGTTTGTGACCTGTCTTTCTGACATCATCTACAACTTATGTGTTGTCGCTCAGGAGTTTTCTCCTGGGGTCTTGCAGTTTTCTGAAACTCAATGATGGTTATGTCTGCGAATCATCGTTCCACAGGCAGAACTTCTCCCTGCAATCCTTGTGAAATTTGGGTCTGCAAAGTTCTAAGGTTAGACGAGATGGATGACTTCGCCTGCATCTTAGATGTGAGTGATCTGCTTGTCTAACTTCAGGTTGGGTTCTGTTTATCCATTGTCACTTGACGTGTTCAGCGAAAGTGCCTTCCACTAAAGTGCTGATTGAATCGATAGTGGACTGTAGTTTGGTCTGAATCCACGCATTTGCTCTAGTAGAACCGAAGGTCTCAAAAGGAGTTGCACCATCTATAACTAACGTCTGTGTAATATATCTGAGACCAGGCGTGACCAAGGTAGGGAGGCCACCCAATCTAGCACTTACACGCTCCACGTTCGAAACTGGTACTTGTCAAGAAAAACCATCACCACTATTCGGGCGGTTTGATGCCAGACCAAACCCATCACCCAAATGCCATTTATCAGCACCCAACCTACCCATCTTCTTGTTCATACTCCCTCCTAAGATAGCAACATCGGAGCTACAGCTTGACCTATTAGGGTGGCTTACTCTTCGTTGAGGGCATCCTTAGCACTGTCGTTGCTGGGAACATAAACAGGTACTACAGTTAGATACTGGAAAGTCTGTTTTCTGGACCCCGACATAATAGGGCTGAACCGACAACGAATAGTCTACTAGTAGTGGACATGCAATCCTATCCTCTTCCGCTATGTGGAGAGTTGTACCCACTCCATCTCGACCGATGGCAGCGGCCATGTGCTCACTGTATGCATAACCGATGGAGAATGAAGGTATTATCATTACAGTCTTAAAGCTACTACCTCGAGTCCGTTTCGGAAATGCAGCAGATATCGAACTCGGCTTGTCGGACGTTTTAATTTATACGGCCTGTTGAACTATCCGTTTCCAGGTGTAGTCACATTTCTCAATATGACACGGCACCTCTCGACTTCAGTCAACTTAACAGTCACAACCGTAATGACTTGTAACCGACTTGGCGTTCCTTTTTATTGTTATTGGTCTCAGTTAACAATGCTCAGTGCGACGGATGCTGCGCCGGCAAACAATACTTGTTACACACAACACAACTTGTACGTTTTTCTCATCTCCTTCATTAGCCTAGCAACTGATGCCCTCTGACATACGCTGACAAACCAATACGTCACTCACACAATCGGTCAGCTTGATGTTATTTAAATGATACCGACAACGATCTACCAGAAACGAAATCCAATGCTCATCTGCCACTCCAACTAGCTAGATCTTCGATTCGTACAAGGATATATAACGCAGACGTGCACTGGATACTCCTTTTTGATAAACAACGGGACGCTTTTCAGCAACATAGTTGACGACGGTTTGTGAACATGTCACACGACTTCTATGGGGACACATCGTTGTCAATATCACGACTGATGTGGTGACATTATCTAGGCAGGTGAGGTGTCAGTCTAGTCGCTGTAACAAAAGTAAGGTCATGACCAGCGCATTCTTACAACATTTCTTTCATTTGAGGTACACTTTGTATAACACCCCCCACCCCCCACCTATACCATTTGAACGAGCCATGGGCTGAATGAAATAAGGCAATACCGTTCTCATACGTAGTGTCGGTCATCTTACTACTTGGCAAAAGCTCCACTGAGATACACCTTCGAAACCTTCCAATCCGCCTTACGGAATACCATCCGTCATGCAGCTGAAGTGGTAGAGTGCAGTCGGGCACTCTTACCGAACAACACTCGGGTTTTGGGGCGTTCGAGTTAACCACACATAAATGCTTATTGTGCAGTCAAACTAATCGTACAAAGATTGAAGCTTTTCACTAGAAGACAAGCGTCGGAGTCAAGATTAGCATTTTGATCCGAGAACACGACGGTCGTCGGCCATGAAAAAGGTGAAGGTGTTCTGTTATCTGTCGAAAGTGAGTCAGTGATTGATGCACTCATGCCCAAGTCGGAAACCAGCTTGTTATCGTTTTTGATCATCGCTGTTTCAACAGCTGCTACGCTATTTGCCTCGTCGGTATCTTGAGATCGATAAAGACATGGGCACTTGGTAGTCACATATGGTTCCGACATCTTTTTGAACTCTAGAATTGTCGTTAATTAGTGCCAAATTTGAAACATGTTTCCAGTTCCTCACATAGAACGAGCAGCAAAGTACCTTTGAAAGAAAATGAATTCCAACCCGTAGCTTGATTGCACCTCAGCAATTTACGCTTTGATGCCTTCTCGATTTTCGATGGGTAATGGTTGGGAATGCCACAACTGTTCACGCTATCTCCACTCTTGAGCTGAGTCAAACCACTTAAACTCCTCTTCATTTTGCTCACTCCACCTGCAAATCCTCGTGATGAGCTGTAAATCTGCTAGCCATCTTTCTCTCATATGGTCTCACAACCTTCTCGTTGGCGGCCAGCATAACTACAAATCACTGGAGCCACCACCTAACCGTTGTCTGGTAAAGCGTTGCTTTCATCTCGCTAGTTCTCTCGGCAAAACGAGCTTCACCGTCTTTTCGCGGATTCTTTGTTAGGTTACGTTTCCATTCGCAGTTGTCACCGTGTTTGGAACATTGAGCTCCCCTTCAATCACTTTACCCGAACAACATGAAGACAGGTTTTAATATGTTAACGTTCCTTTTACTCCCATCCGCAGTCGTCCAACGTACAAGTTATGTGTGAGAGACAAACAGCGACAAGCAACGTATTGACACGTTCACTAACGAACAGTACTGTAATCAAGGCCATGGCAACCCTGTAGTTTGCCTCTATCACCTCTGTACACTCAACCCGGCTATTAGATTCGGCTAAGCGTCGCTTCGCAAAAAACCCGCAACTTCGAGTTTCGATTACGGATCAATATTTTGGGTGAGTTTATTGGAGCAACTTTGTGATCTGTTGGCAGGAGGTATTTAGAAATTGATGACGTAGGATTTCTAGCATCCATTTCAACAAGCACGTCATCAATTATATAAACCACCTAAAGTTGCGCTTGGCCACTACACATGGTAGCTCTCGATTTGCTCTGCCTGTGTAAGCATCACTGCAACTTTGACGAACTGCATCTGCGACTAGGAAGAATTGATCCCCTACTGGCTTGGACCAAGTGCAACTGCACAGCGGAATACGTTCGGGCTAGGATAAACTTTAATTTTTACATGATATTAGGTTAGATGGTCCTCTTCAAATTGCAGATAATAGGAACATCCTTTTGGAGATTCTGGTTGAGTTCATTACTCTTGTTCACGTTGTACACCTCAGTGAACCTCTCAGAGCAGTCGCTTGCTAGCAGAGTTTTTCGCAGCATCTGCTCAGCCTGTAGCTTATCGGATGTCCAAATACGCTTAGTTATGTGTACTAGAGCTTTGACCAAACCGCGTTTGCATGCAGTTTGAGCAATACCGAATAGTTGAGGGATAGGGTATTTACAACTCCGTGTTGCTCTGTCATGAACCGAACACTGTAACGCATCATCCGCGCGTCTAGTAACATGCATCCAGAGAAGCTGAACAGTCGTTCGATTAAACTTTTCAAGGTAAAGATAGGTTGGAGTACAGATTGTTAAAGTGCTCGAAAAACAAAATCAAAATGACCAACATCAGTAAAAATCGAGATGTCACCAACTTATCGTTTGCAAAATAACGAATTGGCTATTTCATCTGGGGCATTTCACTCATTCATTCTTAACAAGTCCGCTAGTGTTAGGTCGAACAGAATACCCATGCCAACGCCTTCCGTCTCTAATCGAGTGTTTTCTGTTCACATCAAAACAAGCTCCTTAAGGTGTTCAAGTGAAGCATCTGTTACTTGAGGTAAACCCACGGAAATTGGACTATCTTACGAAAGGAAACATTGGTAGAAGCGAACTCGACATCCACGAAATACATCACCTGCCTACTGACCGAAACTTGTCCCAAGGTTCATGTTAATCGAAAGCAATTTTTCGGGCAATTTAGGGACAACATTGCGGATGGAATTTAAAATATACGGTAGCCAATGGACAAATTTTTGATACGCAGAATTGTTCATGCGTAAGTGTGGGCTTGGTGGCGCATCATACGTGTGTGTTTTTGGAGCACTTCTCAATCTAGATGGTCCCCTACCGATTGGTATCAGCTGCTCATACCGGATTTCAGATATTTATCCGTGCGACAACAATATCTTGTCTTGTGATTTGCATCCCTAGCAATCTGTTGCTTTTAGCAGGTTGGTCCACATGGTCTTCTAAAACTGTCTTTATTTTCAATGTTTGTTCATCCTTGGTCATAGTAACATCAGAGGATTGATCCGGTTCGAGGAATACCAAATGGTACATTTATTCTAGTTCTTTCATTGCCCAATAGTGTTCCCGCTCTAAGCAGTACTGCCGGTCGATGTGCGCTGTCAAAAGCTGGTTCGCAATACCCACCAATTTTGCACTGAACCAGTCTGTTTTATCAAAAGGTATTGGTGACATTGCTTTCGGTCGATCATACGTATATTCAAAGTGAACTTGTGCGGTATTCTAAACCGCATTCCAAATGAGAGGACATCCAGGTGCGTCCTTAGAAACTGAATATGCGAATGATTATGCTAATTAGCATTAGAAGGCAAACCGACGTGTGGTAGTGAGTTCTGTCGAATCTGTAAAAATCCACTTATACCTATCTTTGGCGTATCCCTGGAACAGCTTCATTTGCAGTGAACCCGCATGTCGGTTGGGATTTCTGTTCGTTGTTTGTTTGAACAGTTCCATAGTCGTGTTCTTGACAGTTTGAGTTAGTGCTGTTTGACATGCGTTTCTTATTACCTCTTCACTCAATTTCTGTTTGGCCTGTTGACATTTGCTAACGAGTGGGCCCTGTTCTAGCGATAAACTAAGCACGCACCAGCGACAGAATGGTCTGAAGCAAGATGGTCACCACAAACTACACAAACCTTGAAGAAGTGGCACTATCGGGATCCAACGGATGAATGACCGATTTGAGTCCACCGATTAGTTGCACAGAGTGGTCACTGTTTCATGTGTTACCGTCTTTTATACTCATCTCTTGTGGTCGATATCTGCAGTCTGTGATGTGCGCACAATTGCAACAGAACGTCACGTCGAGACATTTAACATACTACCCTGTTGATGGGCTATATGCAGACGGGACAAATGAGCAAAGTCTTTCTGGTCTGTGTCGACAGACTCGCTGCTAGTGCATACGCGACAGCCTACCAGTGTATCCACTTGTGTATGCTTTGCACGAAGTCAACTCGGTGCGACCTCTACTTTTGCTTGCCCACAAGATTCTGCTTGCTGTCCATTTTAATTCTAGGAATGAACCTAGAACAGGTCGCATTAACCGTTTTTGTGGTCAAACGAGTGACAGCTATAGGATAACCGGTAAGTACTAGGATGTTTGGTTGATTCAGATTGAATATCTCACATTTTATCGCTGCGTTCGTATCCCTGTGAGATTACTCCAACTGCATATGATGGAGCGTTCAGGTGTAATTCGGTCGTGCCTGTGGTCAACACGATTGGTCTCACGAGCTGGCAAACCGCAGTTTAACTACCAGTCGTGACCGGGGTTTACACCGCTGACAAGCTCTGAGGTGAAGAAAACTCGCGTCTCTGTGGTATTTTCTTTCCAAAAGAGCTAGCCGAGAAGTCCTTCTGAATGCGGAATCTGCGACCAACTATGATTTGCGTTCCGTTTACGTCAGCAAATTCCAAATCCTTTACAGGCCAATCGCTCAACAGGTTTAATGAATTCTGTCATTTCAAAGTGACGAAGAGCCCTAGTCGTGTGGCACATTGACTGAAGTCAACAGTAACGTTACTATGTCTTTCCTTAAGACGATCAACCCACCTGAACATTACACCCAGGTGAGTGTGGCTGAGCATTTAGTTGTGATAATTCGGCAGTGGGTAATGTGTTAACAGTGGTTCGGTGGTCAGCACAGTTACTTCGCAGATATGTGGCCGGAGTCCACATCTAGGTCTTGTCAATGATATACACCACTGGCTAATTTTAATGAAGCGAAGCTAGTGCTTTTTTTCCGAGGAGGGGAGTGTGTCTGAGTGCGAAAAGTGTTATCAGGTGGGCGTTGTTCAGTTTATTATGATGAGATCGTAAATGTTCGTTTATTGATGCAGCATACGTTCTGTTTCCGATTTTTCCCCAGTGTTTCTCAGAGTAGTTTACTGGTACGTTTACCGTCGCGTGTCGGTATTAAAACCGCTAATGCCTACCGGCTATCTTGATTTAACGGAATTGAAGTTGTAGGAAAAAATAGGATTCAACAATCTGTTGGAGTTAACGGTTACCTCAGGCACTTCCCGGTGGTTTATGCTGCAAAATTCTGTTAGTTTTGGGGATCTTACTGGTAGCCAATGGCTCGTAGGTCTGACTCAATTGGCAACGAGGTGTTAGCCCAGCCCTGGAATGCAGTGAACAAGACGTACATATCTCGTTATGGTTACTTTTCCGGTCACCAGGTGTGCTCAGAGTTCCGTGAGGTGTGCTAGAATCATCGATAGTTTCCAGCCATGTTTAGTAATACGGGCACCGTCAGAGCAGTCAAAACGCTTTTTTAATATACATTCTGTAGTTCCCTTCTTTATTCGGAGGCCACCGATGCTGTAATTATAAAGACGGTTCTGTGTTATATCCACGAAACCATACTGCGCTATCTCTATAATGGTACGCTCCCACTGGTGCCATAGGCAATCTCGTGAACTTCTCATCTGACCACTCTGTTTTGTCCCGTCTGACGTCCTCATTTGAAAGGGCTGAGAACCTAGCCATAAGGGCCTTTCGGGTGAACGTAGCTCACAAGCTTGTCCACCGCTTCAAGGTAGCAGGTGTCATAAAAAGCGATCAAGGTTACCTAAGTTAATCCAATGCTAGCATAAGCGAGAGCATGTAGGACTGTCTAATATTCACAAAAACCACATTAACGCCTCACCTGGTTAAAGAGTGATCGACTTAGACTATGGTGATAGTACGTTTGAGGCCGCTGATATTTATGATAGTGTCCGTCGATCTGTATCTTAATTTGAGCGGCACTTTGCAACTTGATCTTTGTAAGTGCTGCTCCAACATTTTCACGGTAATGTTAGATTTGGTCTGGACACTGAAGCTCTGGAGGATGTTGGCTGGTCTATGTATGCAATTTACCATACTTCCAATGACTGAGAGTGTGGAACCTACGATGAGAGCTTGTATTTCTAATACTACTACTGCCTCCTGCAGATTAGGGGCATGTTTGACACCTAACCGGCGTCGTGATTGTAACTAAGGACCGCTCTTACGTGATCGCAATCAAAGCTGTTTTACCTGCCTTCTAGAAAACGTGACCGTGGAATTAGGGAATGTTAAAAGTGTTGGTGCCTTTGGTCACTGTTTTCGTTCGTTCGCACGCACCGGTTGACACCACTGAATTAACACTAAGTTGGTTTGAATGCGTATTTTGGATCAAGAGGAGCAATCAGATTTACCCGCATAAGCTTTGAAAATCTATACAGTTAGACGATCAGGAAATGGGTAAAAAACGTTGCCTCATCTTTTGCCGCTCCGTTCAGTTTTTGGGCGATCCCCAGTTTCGTCGGCGTGAGCACACAGCGGCCAAGCGATGAATTTCTAAGGAAAAATGAAACATTTACTAACAGATCGATCGCGGCAAATCCTGTCCCTTTCCGAAGCTGAGGACCTTATGACTTATCTCGGACCTGATTACAGAAATTAAGCAAGATGGTGGCTAATCCGGTTCGGTGGTCTAAGTGTTGTCCTTGTTTGACTGGGCTTCTCTGTGCAGTAAAAACGACTGTTGAAGCTGACCAGCGTGAGTCGTTAGGCCACTGTCTTGCAGATACCGTCTGGGATATAGGTGCCTACGACTTATTTCCCATCCCGTCCTTTCTTTTCCTGGTGCCATGACAATTAGACATTACTAATAAGTAGTGTGGCAGATTTATGATTTTAGTTGAGACTCAACTGTGAAAAGTCAGGGCTTCGGCTGGATTCGAACCAGCGACAGATACAGCATGACTCAACGCGGCAAGCGCTCTACCAACTGAGCTACGAGACCACATTAGGAGCGCTAGTAGAGCTAGTCGGAGTGGCAGATGAGCATTGGATTTCGTTTCTGGTAGATCGTTGTCGGTATCATTTAAATTACATCAAGCTCTCCGATTGTGTGAGTGACGTATTGGTTTGTCAGCGTATGTCAGAGGGCATCGGTTGGTAGACTAATGAAGTAGATTGGAAGAACGTACAATTTGTGTTGTGTGTCAAGTAGTATGTTTGCCGACGGTCAGTCCGCCACATTGTGGTTTCAGTTTAGTTCATTGTAGTTAAAATGACCATACTTCCGCACTCGCAATCGGTTGATCTAATTAACGTGTATTCCGTGCCCTACTAGTGCGTTTTTGTTAACTGTTGCTTGGCTGATGTCTGCGCTTATTCGAAACTAAAGAGCACCTTTGTGTTGGTTTTGAATTTCGACAGATGTTTTTCAACTCTTGCGTTCTGTTCGTCTCCTCTTTTTGTTTGTGATCTGGGACTGCTCATTCATTGATTGTTCGTCAATTACTCATCAGTAGTAACCACCGACGTCGAGAAGAATGATGGCGAAACTCTGAATTAGTCGTACATTGACCATGTTAGTCGTAACTGTTGGTGTAGTTGTGCTAGATTTTGACTGTTATCTTATGTCTGCAAAACAGATGACATTTATGTGATCGATACCACCACCGTCTCGTTGTGTACTGAGATTGTTAAATGGTTGTGCAGCGTTTCAAACTGACAGCATTCAACGGTGCGTGATTGATGACTGAACGTTGCTCACGTAAAAAGATTTACTGTGGTTGTAATCCCGTCTTTTAAATCTAACGACTTTTCAGATACGTCCCTGTGGTAGGTGCGCTTTTCCAAAATGCTTGCGATTTGTGTGTTAACTGACCATGCGAAGCGTCAATTAGAAACGTTCTGAAGCCTGCCAGTACGCAAGAGATTTGTGATTCTGTATTTTCCAATCCTTGCCTTTATCTTTTATTGCTTTTGTCACTGTCAAGACCAACCTCATCTCGAACCGCATTTCCGTTCTACTGCCGGTCAAATTAGCTTTTATCGATGATGATGGTGGTGGTGTGTCATCTTATAATTTTAACCTGGAATAATATGTATTAACCAGAGTGCTATGCATGAGACAAATTACGCCTTACTGTTGTACTCATAAGCATTTACCATCCCTTGAAATTTTTCATGGTCCCGTAGTCTCTACGTTACATAGGCATTAGATCTTTCTTTTCACTCAATCACTTGACGTTCCTTTTGAAATGACATTGGAAGTCGCCGTGATTTTCGAGAAGAACGTTATCCAACATTCGGCGTTCGATCGGTACCGTCTTATTTGTTCAGTAGGCGGCAGCAGACCCTGCTAAACCGTTAATTTAGTTGAATTTGTTTGTTCAAGTGATCCTCCGTACCTTCAAAATGTAATAAAATTGGCGTAGCTTTTGTCCCAGCCATTGTTTACTGTTCTATGAAGATCACTACCCAGGGCGTTGCATTTTAGAACATATCTACATCGTTATTCTCACTTACTTTCATTGATCATTGCCTTTTGTCTATTCTGTATATTGTGCCGACTGACTGACTAGCATTAGTCGGCTGGATACAAAGACCTCACTCACACACCTCCTGGTCTTATTCCTTCTGGTTTACGTAGGATACGGGGTGTGTGCATGAAACCATATGCACAAGCCGCCCTTGGTGAGAGCTATGCGCAGGCGTTCTTTGACTTCGGTTACTGTGACAGGCTCACCCGAAGCGCATGCCATCAACTTTTTTGTGTTGATCGGCGATGCTCGACGCCTTTTGGGTTCACACCAAACGTAAAACCCAGTCATTTGTTATTCCTGAGTTCTGGGACCAATCACGGATGTCTGCGAACTCTCTGGAGCTTTCGGACGCCCAGGCGGCCATGCAAGTAAACAAGACCCTCGGCTTGACACGTTGTTTTCAAGACTAGTTTCTTCGGGTTTTTATTCGTATCGGGTTGTGGTTTTTGTCGCTTCAAAAGAGACTTCATGGGAAGAAAGAAACGGCTTACTTTCCTGTATCTAATGATTAAGCGTCCGGACTGTAATGTATCACTTATTCTGGGGCTGTGGGTTCGATTTCCCGGCGTACCTGAGGCTGTTGAGGCTCGATAAGGTCTAAAAAGCTGTCCACCACTTTGCCGGTGGTCACTGTGACCAGCTCTCTGCAAAAACGTGCCAAACTTTGGTTAACATCATGCGCGTCTGCGACATTGAAAAGATTCGAAAACCAATTCTTGATCGAACGGAAACTCGAGTGAATTTCTGATCAGTTTATCTGTCGTAGCTTAGTTCACAGCTATATGCCCAGAAGCGTTGCTAAAGAGAGATTACTTCGAATTCACAAAAATTTCAGACCCCAGCTGTTGATCTTTTACGCGATTACTTTCGAATCCAACTTACCTAATTCAATGGTCAGACCAAATCTCCACTCACCACTCGCTCTGGTGCTATGTTAGGTACAATCCTCTTCTCAATTTCCTCTTGTATTGCATTTATATCAACTTATGGTCACACTTTTGCAATAAAATATTCAACGTTGAATAAGCGTACAAACACAAAAAATAGGATCGGGTTTGACCCCTGTTGGCTCGCCTCGGTTGAGTTCCGACAGCTTCTGAATGTTACTTGCTAAGAGGTTTAGGAAAGAGTGGGAGTCGGCTGTCAGTTATTATGACCTTTCGTACTCACTATAAGTCCGACACTTTTTGCAAAATACATACAAACAATAGCCACAACTGTTTGCAGTATGAAATCAACAATGGTTTGTTGTCATTTTGGTTATTGTTCGGCGTTTTCTGCTCCATTAATTGTTCTCTTAACAGCGTTTGCTCAGTGGTTTTTAGTCGGTCTTCTTGTTCTCAAACTTCAATAGGCTGTGTGCCCATGTATTCAGATATCAGTGTTTCTAAGAATCCACCTGTGTCCTACACACTAATTAACAATAACCTTAATGCAGTTCAACATTGTTTGAGTATTCAGTTGTTCGCCGAGGTTGACATTTAGTTGCAAACTTGTGATCATCGGACGAGGTGACATCGTCGATACGTATGGGTTTGCGCACTCGAGTGTATATGCTCAAACTGCTACACATTGATGATGTTACCTCGTTTGATGCTAAAGAATTTGCAGCCCAAACACCAAGTTCGGTGAACAGACGAACACCCAGGCCATCAATTCTGCCACCATTCCTAACAACTAGAAATTGTATCTAGTGGAAGCAGTGGACGAACTAACGTCCTTTCTCACAGCCAGTCGTAATATGGGGAACATCACGGATGGGTAGTACGAATGGAAAGCTCGTCAGGTTGATCTACTTGAGGATTGTTCATTCATTTTGGTATTGTTACACTGTGCTTCGCGAGATATTCCAACAAAACCCAAATGACCACAAACTAATTCAGATATCAGCAAGCTACAATTGATGTCTAAGATAAATATGTCTAAAATTCCTGTTATGACCCGCGTGATCAATGATAACTAGAAACGGCTGACGCACGAATGTGCGGATCACGAACACGTGGTATAGGACAGCAATAACCAAAAACCAGAACACAGAAGACCTTGGCCTTTATCCGAGAATATATCTGCTCCCAAATTAAAGGTGAAGTAGCAGACCAGCGTCCGCTTATGTATAATTCTTGATTGGCCTTATTCTGCGTTAACTGGTATAGTAAACGTAGAATGGGCCATTCATAAGATAAGAAACGTGCGCTAAAACTAGGTTTCAGCACGCTATTCCGCGAAAACAAAATTCGAAATCAAAATATTCCTGGGATAAATTTCGAAAAACAATCCGCTTCCGGAAAAAATAAACTTCCCCAACGCCTCAAGTTTGAGGTGACAGGCATCCCTAGCTGTTGGCTCAAGGGTTCTGCCGAATAGGTCGGAGTGAGTGTCTAGACCGATCGGTTCAGTGTCTATCCCGTTGGCTGGTGGTGATCTCGATATGGAACGGTAGAACTTTCGGAGTGGGTGCATGTGGACTTGTAAACTTGTCCAATGAAAGGAATTGCCGATTGTCTGGTATTGCTACGTTCGAATGCCGCAGTCCTAACTAATTGCGATGACGTTTCCATATGCTGCCACTGATTGAGTCATCATATACCTTTCCATGACCAGCACTCAGGGTTGCGTGATGGACTGTGAGAAGTTTGCAACTCACGAGAAATTCGACTAGTGGTTGATCATCGGTAGATACAAGGTTGGGTGTTGTGCAGTGGGCGAACAGGAAACCCTATAGAACCTTGTCCGTGGTCCCCTCTGCACGAAATTTGAGCAGTGTCCACAAAGCGTTAAGCCTGGCCGTTGGACTGCGGGTGATGAGGTGGTGACCGGATGTGCTGAATGAGGGGACGGCGGCAAAAGTCAGTGTACAGTCATGAAATGCGCCCTGATACAACAATGCCGGGAAATCGACGTTGGCCGAAAATACGGCTGAGAGCAGCCATTGTAGGGGAGCTGCCACCGGGGAAAGTGCGACTATCTTTAGCCGCTTGGATTATGCGTCAGCTAGGACGAGATAGGACGCCCGACCGATCGAACCAACGAAGTCCAAATGGAAACGCGACCATGGACTCTTGGGTGGTTCTCAATGTATAGGATCTTGCCTGCTAGTAGTTTGGCAGTCTGTTGGCACCTCGAGCATTGTCTCGATTTGACCCTCCATGTTTAGCCCATAAGGTTATCCACGAGCGATTGCCTTCATTCCGCTGGTGCCGGGATGACCAAGTCGAAATTGTCGCAGAACAGTGAAGAGAAGAGAAGCTGGGATGACCGCAAACACCATGCAGGAACCTACTGCTGTCAAAAAATTCCGTCGACAGTGAGGCCGTTTAATCTCGTCTCCGAGAGGAACCGTGGGCCGCTTTGTCTGGACAAAAGTCATAGCCTGGTTGAGGACTGGATCCAGTACAGTGGCGCGTCGGGTGTTGACGGCAGTTACCGGGATTCCACGAATGGCCCCTGGAAACTGGCAACATACATCGTTCTCAACTGCCAGCGTAGCGCCGAAGGCATCTTTCTTGGCTATGTTGTGGTTGCTGATGCCACACGACGGGCCATCAGCTTAACTGGATTGCAAAATCACGACCCAATAAGATTGTAGCTCACCACTAATCTTAATAGGCAGAATATACGGAAATGCCCTTCTATCCACAGATGGACAGTAGCGGCTTATGTTTGGTTAATATGGATAAGTGCCACCATATGAAAGTCTATGAAACTTCTTCATCGCGAAGGTGACAGTGCTTCTTCCTCGACCTATCGGTGGTTTTTCTTTTCTGGGTTGAGCATACCGGAGGCATAGGCATTGGTCTTCTCGGAATCATCCAGAAAGATGTGCGAGACGACTGTTCCAACATCGCAGTTCGAGACGTCGGTGGCGAGTACAATCAAAAGAATTGGATCGCACCGCGTCAGCAGTGAGTCGGACCTGAGCATAGTCTTCAGCCTGGCTAGGGTTCTCGCGTTCGAGGGGCCGACACTACGGAACACCCTTCTATAGCTGACCAATGAGCGGGACCTAAACGTCGTGTAATATCGAAAGGACAGCACTGTAATAGCTGATGAGAACAAGAAAGGAACGAGGCGTGTAGACACCTTTAGGCGCAGGCATCTATTGATTTGCGCGAATGTTCTCGGGGTCTAAATGACGATCCGCAACATCAAAAATAAAAGAGATATTTAATGGATCGCAAGAACGTTTGGCATTTGTCCGTTCGCAGCCAAAAACCGTATTCTTGGGCACGTTGGAAAATCGTAGCGACTCGATTCTTGGGTTCGTCGGTTGTCTGTCCTATTATGGTAATGTCGAGGGGGGTGGCCGTAATGGATAGGCCAGTAATGAGCGCGTCGATTGCTTGCTAGAAAATTGCCGGTGCTGCTCCAGTATATTGAAGGAGGCTATTGTGGGACGTCTTTACCACCATGATGGGGACAGCCCACGCGCAGTAGGAGACTGACACCTACAAACGGCAGGGCTGCGTATAGAACCGGTCGTTTGGGACGAAAGATCAGTTGGCTGCCCTGGCAAAGCGTGGCCTGAATGCAGGAGCAAAGGCAAATCCATCCTGGGACGTGGGGACGGATTACCAAATGACATGTTTGGACCGCTTCGAGAGTGCGGCAGGAAATCGCACGTGATGGCAGATAGCCCGGATTGGGAAATCAGGGAGGTCAAGAGATTCCAACCACCTCACCATACGACGTAGCTGGCGAAGTCTGGTTAGTCATATGGCAGTCCAAATTGCTTATGTACTCGTCAACTCTTTGTAGCAAGAAATAGAAAGCTTGTTTGATGGGAAATCAGGAGCTAGAAAGACAGTCTAACATTGTAGATGTAAGACGGGAAAACTGAAGACCAACACGTCTGTAGAAGGAGTTCAAACCCACATATTTACACTAGTACGCGTCTTACAAGATAACGAATAAAAACACCCAAGGTTAGATTTTTGAAACACTGAATTCCTTTTAACCACTTCATCAGAACAGAACGAGGACATTGCGATATGTTAACATCTCGTCAGTGCACCCTAGTTGAGTGTGGTGCGTCATCAGTTGTTTCAACCACTTCGGAACGTGTTCCGTGACTTGCTGTGCCATGTAAACGTCACTGCAACCGCAAGTGAACTGGTGCACAACATGGGATATAGAAGAGTTTGGCGAACCATTTTTGCGACTGCGGAGAACTGGTCCTCTGGTGGTTTGAACTGAGTGCATCCTCGTAGCCATATACGTTCGAGCCACAACAGACGTTGATCTGTGCTTTGCGTCGTTGGCTAGATGGTCACCTATGAATGGCAAGAAGGAAAACATCCGCTTTTTGAGTCGTCACTATGAGCTCAGCGCTTTTCTGCAGTGTAGTGTGCCTCGATTAACTTATCGGGGTATCCATTTGCTAGTAAACTTTGTCTCAATAACTCCTGTTCTGTCTGCAGTGACGGCTCGAGATCCAACGTTGTCGATTGCTAAACACCTCATGACAAGAGGTCACCAAGTTGACCCATTAAACTCATTCATGATACTGTTGTGCAATCGAAACCTAAGGTTATCGACTTTCTGTGAAGCGATGCCCATCCGAACTTACCAGGCGACTTTATGTGCACAAAAGTGGTTGGGGCAACCTGTCGTGTTGTCATGGTCGTGGTTACATAGTACTTATGTGGTTGTAGGTGTGTCTAGTCCCTGTTTGTCCTCATCTGTATGATGTATGTAACTGACATGGTTTACGTTTGTGACTGATGAGAGTAGACGAGATGTTAACATATCGCAATGTCTTCTTTCTGCTGTGACTTCACATATCTTTACACTACATTATGCTGATAAAAGTGAAAACAGGAGAAACGACAGATCTCCTTAACTCATGTTCCTCTATGGAGAAAGCTTAGTTTGCCAAACCATCGGAGGTCTTCAGAAAAAATTCCAACCCAGTTAACTTCTTTACGCCTAGCATACTCCGCCTTGTCGTTAGTGGTTTGCTCTGGATGCAGTACTAACCAACCAATCCTAGACGACATGCACGGTCGCAGTGCTGGAAGGTCAGCTCACCGCGACCCATAGCATCAGTGGTTTATTTTCGTGTCATCTACTGTAATTCTACTCTGCAGATCTGTTTTCAATTTAACTTTCAAATTGCCTTCCGGATCGCATTCCTCCAGGCAGTCCGATTCAAGGCCACCTCCTTTCCTGACAACGGCAGCGCTCACTTGAGTGACGTCTTTGTATGACAGCGTTCAGCCACCGGGGCTTTGCTCCTCTCAACTGTTCGCACAAATTTTGCTTCAAGATCTGCACTTCAGCCATCTTACATACGTGTACTAACGTCCAAAGTTGATCAAGCATCATTACGCTTTCAATTCCGTCCGTACTTACAGTACCAGATGCGTCAATGTTCGAACGACGTGCGATCACCAGATGTCCCGGATGCGTCCTTAGTATTGTAGGTTAATGCAGTCCAGCTGCTGCGTTTTCCACTTATATATTGCCCACGTTTTGCTTCCACTCGGAAGTATGGCAGGCACCATGGCTCCATAGACGGCCTAATTTTCACCTTCGACCGATGCTCATTTCATCATCGTCTTTCAAAGCGTTCGAAGTCAGCGCAAGCGTTGGTCACATAAGCTCGCACCTCGCGTGCATACACAAAAGTCCACACGCTTGACCAGACAGCGTTATGGCTTGAACCGCCGTTTATCGTAGAATTAGTTACGGTTGTTCTGGAAGGAAATCCTACAAAGTTAAACAAAAACCCGATAAAAGAAGATTAATCAGGGAAGCTGGAAATGATGTGAATGCGTACACTGGCCTGTAGTCTAAAAGTATTGTGATTCTGCCGGACTTTTCTACATTTATCTTGCTACAGCGAGACTCGTCGTCGGTTTTACTAATTACGTTGGTTTTCACCACTTCACGGTGTGCGATAAGTTTGCATTGACCCTCTGGACTCAATGATTTATATGCTCATATCCGGTCCCATAGTTTTTTTCTATGTTTATTTGCACAGGATGGTGCATTAAAATTCTGCTGGCCCGTTTTTGACTTCTGTTTGGGTAGCCAACCAAAGCTCACTTCGCATTCATGATCGATCGCCCTACTTACCTCATGTTTCTATGGTGGGGATTGTGCATTAAAACTGAACTGGCTCAGTCCGTTTTCTCAAGCGGACTTCGATAGCAGGCTGTATGAATTTCCGTGGATCATTGCGTATTTATATACGTACCCATACTTCCTGTCCATTGGTTGACTGCGAAACCGAACCAGTTTTTATTCACACCGACTACTTTCCTACCTCATCTTTGGAAAATTACTGTATGATTTGGTTTCACCAAACCGACCATCCGTTGTTTTGTAAAGGTTGTACTATGTTAATAGCCAGCCATTTTTCTTAAGAGACGTATAACACGTATTGTTAGTCTAATTTAAACCCCGTATTTTTAACTGTCAATTGTTGTTTGCTTCAGGCACTTCTTGGGAAGCAACGGATTTATTCTCATTCGAGGTGGAAACGTACGATATTCCACAATCCTTGATTGGTCAGTCTTACGGTCTCCCTTCGGATTTTGATTGGCTGGGTGAGCTGGGAACTACCGACGGTCCAGTCGAGTTGGATGATATTAATCTCACTCCTACCCGTTGTTTTGAGAATAAACTGGGTACTTGTGAAGATTCAAAAGACAACTCCATGCTGGCTGATCTTATTTTTGCACCCCAATCCGGCTGCTCTCTGAAGTCTGGTAATTCAGTGGAACATCGTAAACACGGGTTGTTCATTTCCCCGCAAATGCCAAACCCGTTCCAAAAAACTAAAACCGAGGATGATTCCTTTAGTGTATCCGCAGTAACTCGACAGGAAAGCTTCCTTCACAATGAAGATTTGGCCTGTGGAAAACCAGTAAGCCTCGTGATATGAAGAAGTGTCGGTCTTACTTTGTGGGCCGTTTAATTTCTGGAATCAGTGTGTTCAAATTGCTTTCTGATTTATACTTATACAAACTGAGGTAAACCCAAAAATGTCGACCAGCGTATAATCGTCTATAGAGCACCGGCCCAATATATCTTCTCTATATACGCTTTTTGCACAATCCCACTATCGTGGTAACTTTAGCGTACTCCGATCATCTGACTTGTTTTGCGTTCCCGGGCTTACACCGCGTCGTATTATCACCGAGACAATAGGCACCTTCTTCACCATTTACGGGATGTGGGTAAAATCAAGCAGACTAGAAATTTGCTTGTCATTGCACACGACTAAGCTTACTCGGTTCCGGTAGACTTCCAGGATGTGCAGACTGAGGGCGATCCAAACGGTAAATTCCAGTTGCTGATGACAGACAGGGAGGCCTTGCAGACCTACTTTGGATGACCGAAATACGTGGAGATTACAAGCATATTTTTGCAAATAGTCACTCGAAACACACAAAATTGAGAGAAATCTTCATTCAACTAAACATTTTATAATAATTTTTAGCAATATGACTACAGTAATGCGACATCTGTCAGTGAGTTCTACCCGTCTTCTCAGCTAAAGTCATGTAACACTCAGACTGTTCACTGATGTAGTCAACGTTCTCTATACGTTGATCGATAAAGACGAAACTGTCGACGGCTGATTGAGACATTCTTGATCTGTCCAGTTTATTTGGTTAACGGTGGGTCGGCTTTTTTATTATTCACATTTAAATATTAACATTTTCCCCATGAGTGTTCACCTAGAATAAGAAATTTCCCCTGCACCCTATATGCGTTGGGGACTGTCCATCATATTACAATGCAAAGCAAGAATTGGTGTTAGGTGGGAGTATGGCTAGTTCTCTTCTCCTGCAAGTCCGCGATACATCGAAAACTTAAACTGAGTCACAATGTATAGCATTGTCATCCGATTACCATAGCAAACATGATGACATTGAAGAAGCAGACGCAAAGCGTGTAATGTCTGCTGTATGGGGTCTTCAGCGGAACGACGCGGACATTTACGGCACTGCGGATACATCTTCAGCTTTTTCCTTTATGTGGCCAGACCACACATGGTTGGATTTTCATTGGCCGCCCTGTAACACATGTACCGGGTCCATTGTTTCCAGTTATCTTCAGTAATAACAATTCTGAACATAGCCTTTTTGTTCGTGTGATTTTTAGATCGTTCGCACGTACGTTGCAGTTGGGCATGCAACTTACTTTTGTGAACAGTGATTGTTTGAAATACTACTTTGGAGCACACGGTCATGTGAAACTGGCTAGTTATGGGCAAAGTCAAACATATGTGATGAACTGCATACCACTAGGACCAAAATCTCCTTGCTCTATACTCGCTTGTTTTCAAGCGACTTCCTTCCAGATAGACTCATCGTTTTTTCATATCTTGAATGGCTTCTTTGAGTGACGGTTTTAGTCTACTTGCCGTATCGTTTACTGACGGGTTGTGAGGAACGGTGTTCGAATGTTTTCGTTCACACGAATAAAGTATGAAAACTCACAACCACTGCACTAAGGTACGTTGTTGGTCACGATCTCTTTTTAAATAATCTGAAGACACTGAATATACGTTTGTGCCACCGTGTAACATTATCTGAAGTTACCTGGTCGCGTATATGAACCTGAGGCCGTTTGGTACAGAAACGAATAGCGTCAACATGATTCTTCTGTTTCTTAGGGCCTGACCTAAATTGGGCTTATATGATCTTCTTATGTGTACAACAGGCTGTATGGAGGCTGAGGGGAAATGAGAACTTCTAGCCGGCAACTGACATTATTGATAGGTGCCTGCAGGATCTCATGCATGTGGACATTTTGAGCCACTAAAAGTAATGCTTGTCGGGAGTGGAGTGGTACGAAGTTTCGGAATCAAGCTAAACAGTAAATAGAGAGTAGGATCATTTTGGTTATCTTCCTTGAACAGAATAGAATAGAATACGCACTGGCGGCTGCTCCTCTTCCATAACCGAAGTTAAAAGGATTTTGTTTCCCGCCTCCTTCTCAACTTCGCCTCTCAGTAGCAAGCGAAGTAGCTAATGGGCCATTCGGTTTTGCCATTCAGGTATACAAGTAATCCTACAGTCACAATTGGGCAGCCGTACGAACGACTGGTGAGAATTGTTCGGTTTCCGTATGGTACTACGACTCAGAAGAGTAACAAAGGCAACATTGTCCATGTGCAGCGCAAACGAGTATCCCAACAAATGCATGTCATTTTTCACAAACCCGTACGTGTGCCAGCATTTCTTTCTCTCCAGCTAAATACTATCGCTCTACGTCGGGTAGCATCCTCGGCGCATTATTGATCACCTGTTCTTCAGCTCGTCCAGTTTGAAAATGAACGGCAACAGTCCCAACGTCAGGAACACCAGTGGAGCGGAACGTAGAATAGGTTTGATTGAAGCTTAATCCTGTTAAAACAGGGGCGATTCGTCATCTCACTTCTTGGGAGGCATTCCCTTGAGAAGCAACTCATTGAGAACGTTTATTACTTGTTACTTTACAAAGTAGTTCGGTCATTGTTGCAAAGTCACAGACGTATCGTAACCTTCAGGATCACATGCAGGGAAAGGACTTCACTTGAGCTGCGTCATGCGGGATAGATACATCCATAAGGGCGCTTGTGCTCCCAACACCAAGAAGACTGTCGAAGTGAGGTGTAATCTACCCCAAGAATTCGTCCTCCAGAGTGTTAACAGCCTATTTGATCGGATTCGTTCGAACGTTAGTATCTGTCAACTCTCATAAGACGGTGTGTTAGTGCACATCTTGTTCATCCCTAATGCTGTCAAAAGTACTCATTGTTCAGATATTCCGTGCTGTCGAAGAACTGTCGAAAAACTTCAGTTTAAACTCATGAATAAGGTATATTGAAGTGAACCCTCTGGAGTGAGGACAGTCCTGTGTTCTCAATGGTCTATAACAGGCATGCGAAAAAACGCGCTTCTACTCAATTTCGTAAAAAAATTGAGCCAGATAACAGTAGGTTCATCACTCACGGGTACCACTAATTTCTCCGTGATCACTTGGTTTTTCAGAGCATGGAGGTAGTTGCAGGTCCACACGTCGCTGTCTCTATCAGGCGCTTATATTGAAGGTCAATGACGAGTTCAGTCAAGTCTTCCTTTAGCGTTTTGTTTAATGTAGTGGGCGCAATCTCCTAATTTACCAAGTGGATTTGGTGCGGTTGAGTGGTAGGAAATGGCTTGACGTCTGGCCTCTGTTAAACTCGTACCGAATTTAATGGTAGACTATGCAAACGGCTTTAGATAACGATTTTTTCAGAATGATGTGCTCACTGTGTTGATTGACATAAGCTGAATCGAAGGCAACATCTTCGGCGCTACCATTCCATTCTGTTTGATTGCTAGCCTGTTATTGGTATTTGTAACATATACGACGACGGAGGCTTTCAGAGTGCTATAGTAGAGCGGTGATGTTGAATCCATTCACAAAACGCTTATCTTTACTCTACGGCCGTAGCGCGCACTGTGAAGGGTACTGCCCGTAAAAGAATTACTGACAATTCGTTATTGGCGATGCAGAATTTAATTCCATGGACAATGAAACATTGTATTGAACACATCAGATGGAATCTTTGTTGATAAGGATTTGGGTTCATATACCGGCGAAATAGAATTACTGGCGCAATGACCATTTCTATGCGGAGGATACGTGGTGAGCGGCAACCGCGCACAGTGTTACATTTTATCACAGCTTTTGCGCGTTACTGATCTAGCGGAGCAGTAGCATACTTAGTTTGTGTTGCGCCTTCGTTACGTTTGCATGTGCTTCCTCTAAACCTTGCCCATCAACTACTGTACTTCTTAACAATTTCAAAAGCCCTATTCACCCAATGCATTAACCGCCTTCTTTCGAGTGTGCACAATTTTCCGTCTTAACCGGGCTCATTCACGTGCCCATTCCCACATCATCTTGGAGGCAATTCCTGTGATTAGCTGCAGCATGATCATTACGTTCTCTGCTTTCTTTTGAGGAATGGGTGTAACTCAGATTCGTACAACTTGGATGACGCAACCGACACACTTACCCAGTGCTTCAGCAATTTCCTAATGCTTTTACGCAGATAAAAGCCCGTCAGTGGCGCATGTTCACAGTCCGGATTTGAATCGCGAGGCAACCGTATTGGCCACAGCACCATTGACCTCACATTTAGCGCAATCGTGTCTAAGCACGCAGCCACGTTCGCTCCCGTGTTGTGCACAAATTGCCTGCTAGCCTCCACCGCAGACCCACTAACTTGGCTAGTAACTCCGACCATTGATCGTGTGATTAGGACTTCTCATCAAGTTGAAATCACGGAAATCATTAAACTTGTTGAACAATTTTTTGATTATTGATGGATAGTAACTCATTTGGCTCATTTAGACTCCGCAGTCAGTTGACCACAGATTTTGCTTTGCGGTGGAATGTTTTTCCATTCCTTTTATTAAAGAGACTGACGAATTCTGACGAGCCATCCTTGTGTTGGATGCTTCTCTTCTTAGGAGGCCGGCCGAAAAGTCTATCTTAGTGCGTAAGCTACGATGAGAATGTGGCTGATGTTGAATTTTTCTTTAAAACGTCTTCGTGTGAATATGTATTCCAGTGCTTTTTGACTGTTTCCGCCTGACGTCAGTAAATCCGATTATCCACGCTGTAATTCAATGTTTTCAAGGAAGATTTCATGAAAAGCGCGTGTTTTGTAGGCAACGAGCGCATCGTAGGCTAACTTTTGTCCAGCCGTTTATCACGATTCTACGAAACCGAATTCAGTGACTTGGATGCTGTTGTCCAGTGAACAAACTGCGACTATTCTGGTTGTGACAAGTAGTAAGGGATTTTGGTTGACATAGGTTGGGTTGTTTTCATTTTATACGTCACCGTAGACGTTTCAGAAGAAAACATTAGACTCGAGTTTGGCTCGTTTTAGAACTCGACACTAATATATTTCCTTACTACCTGGATTCGAACTCCGGTCACACTTTCAGGAGGTAGCTATGTTGACCAGTACACTATTAACCTCACTAGCTATAAACGGATTATCATATGCAAAAGCTCGGTCTTATTACAGACCTTCTAGTTTTGATGTCGTTCATCAACTTTTATAAGCATTTGGTAGTCGGTTATGCTTGCTCACACCACTTTCTGGCCCATCCGCATTTCACGCATTTGATCACATTTCGACAGCTGCTTTTGGTCACTGCTTTGGTGTCTCAGGGTCGTCCTGACGGTGTCCATCCGCTCAAACAGTTTGCCATATTTTCACACTGACTATAACTTTGCTAATTTGGGTTATTTTCCGCTGTCCTTACTCTGTATAGAACTTTCACTGAACGACCACCATGTAGTTTTTATCGTATCACTAGCAGTACTCTGTTTAAACTACGTTAGTTGTTGTTTTCCATTTACTAATTTGCGAGTCACTGGTTAGCTCTTATGAGTGTTATAGAAAATGGAAGATCAAAGGAAATAACATGTGAACAGAGATTAACCCAGGAATACCCGGAATCAGCGCTATCAGCCACCATTCTTGGCCATATCTGACTGCATCGGTAACCACAAGGTTTGGTTGCTCTTTGTACCCCAACTGGAATTCTGGGAACACACACACACTATAGCGAAGTTTGATGTCAGTTTTTCTATCTCAATTCAGTTCACACTCGTTGGCTACTTTGTTGTTTTTCGTCTAGTATACTGAGCGTGAACTGTAAGGTGGGAAAAGCGGTGGGTTGTCATGTGTAAGACGTATTCGAGTCAGTGAAGCGTGTGAGACTGAACTGTTGCGCCTAGTCGCGAGAAGACTGTCTATCCCAAAAGTACATCACAGACTTCGTCATTGCTGCAGCGGTATTCTCACCGCACGAGGGTGATACAAACTTGGTGAACTGTAACCCATTGATAAACAGATTCAATAACATATTGTGTTATTTTCAGTCTGTTTATCAATGACATGTTAAACACGATGCCCAAGCTGTTCATCTTCATTCGTACTAAATTTGGTGCAGATATTTTACAACTGTAACCCATGTTTTGTCGAGGTTGCTTCGGTCTGCCTACAATCGTCACATGTTAAGTCAATAACACCTTCATACCCCTAGTTTGGTATATAGAACGTTTGCACTCCGTTGTGTTTGAAATCCACCTCTACAGATATCATCGAATGCAAATTTGAAAAGGGAAAAAAGTGCCGGACGATTCTGTTGTGTTCCACTTGAGACGCCAGAGGTCGGGCATGAACTATATAAATCCTAGTTCAGCTTGTGGTGGAACTGTACCGTTTCGTGGCTATTACTGCACCTACTGGACCTACCCTTTCTTGCTAGACATTTCTGAAGCGCACCCTTACCGTCCAAGTTTGTGTTCTGCCAAGGTTTCATTTCGCACACTCCCGCTGATCGATACAGCTCCTTACGTAAACTGGTCAACACACACCAGAAGTTTATTTTCTAGTCTAAGATCAACATCATCTTCTTGTAACAATACCTTGCACTCCGACGATGCGAAGTGCACTCCAGATAACTGATCACCTCCGCAAACACTATCGGACAGATTAATTGCCTCGTAGAAACTGTCAAATGTTGGGGTTTACAACATTTTCAAGTGCACCACTGAATTCAGTTTCGTTTTTTTCTCTCCACTCATATTCTAACGCCTGCACAACTTGCAAAAGTTGGTGACAGCTGTTGTAACCTCGCTGTCTCTGTCGACAGAATGTGGCAGCGCAAAGCTTAGTTGCTCGCACTGCAACCGGCTGCTGTCTGTTTCCGACCCGTTGACCTAGACTATGGGGAGTCTAAGATTTGTTGCACCCTACGAGCCATCCTAATTTCGATGCATTTAGGGCTGCAAGACCACTACTGGGGAGGTGCGATCACTTGCCGACCAGAAAGACAAAGTTCTGTTTATTAAATCTTTCAGGGTTAACACGAAGTAACATAACCCTCGGGGCTCGGAGGTTCAGTTACACACAAAACTTAGTAGCATGTTACTTAACATTTATAACCTGGCGTCAGACAGGCATTTTTCGCACTTAATTCGATTTCCCCTATCAGAGCAGAATCGGACCCGTCTAAAGTCACTACAGTGCTCCCTGCTGCAGCACCCAGACAAACTCATCCAGCTGACAACCAGAGGTTGGTTTTGCTTTTCGAAAGTTTTACTCCTCCGACTTGGAGTTATCCTAATACAACGGGGGTTCATTTTACTTGAAACAGCTTAACATCCCCCAGCGATCTGTTATGCTGTGTTTTCTCGTAGAATGTTCGGATTTTAAACGGAAAGAGTGATTTTCTGTAAATCGCTACCTCCTGTGGAATCACATCGCTGAAGTTTTCGCATCACAACAATTTGTGGGGTTCGACACAGAGAAAATACCCGTGTTCATCACGTTTATATATATATATATATCTGTGTAGAAAAGTGAGGTGTGTAAAAGTGTCACTCATCTTCCACTCTTTTGATGGATGGTTATCCACTCCGTGATTTTACAATTCCGGTTCTTTTCGCAGTAAACTCTGTTGAGTCTCCGAAAGACTGCTGTTTCCGGTTGTCGTGGCCATCAGCAGTTTTCGGTCCGCTACATGTATAGGTTCACACGCGGTCTCGTCACCAACCTTTCTAACTTAGACTGATAATCCAGTTCTGGAACATGGTTCATTTGAGAGAACGCTATCTTAAAATCCATTAGTTTTATGTCGAATTTCAAGAGCTCGCTTGTTGTTTTGTGAACAGTACCATCCACTAAAGAGTTGGTAACTACGTGCGACTGTTCGAACAATTCAAAGAGGATTTGACGAGCTTTTTATCCGCCGGCGATCAGCAACGTCATGCGCCCTTTTTTCTTGTCTTGTTTTACGTTTACAATGACAATAAATAGAAGTCGCTTCCCCGTCCGTCACACAATCTACGACCTGTCTGTCGAATTGCGTTACACATTTACAATAGTCTAGATAATCGCCGTTGAATTCCGGCAGCTCAATCCTCAGGAACCCAGTTTTCACAACACAGTAACCCCGTATTCTATTATTTAGTGGTACTACCTTCCAGACTGCAGCCAGTCCGTCTTGTACAATATTCACCTCCTATGAATAGCTGTCTGTCAGATGGCCTCCTTCCAGCTGTGCCAACTCACTCCTCGTGTTAACAGGATTCAACTGCCTTTCTGCTTACAGTTGTCACATTTCAAAAACGACCTCTTTCCTTGCTGGCCTTGTTTAACCTTGACAATTCCGGTACTAAAGCATTCTGGAGCTGCACTGCCGCAACTAGTCTCAGGAAAGGAGGGCTTACCAAAACGTGTATGTTGATTTACCATCGTGTAAGTCTGCGACTATCATTCCATCAGATGAAAGCTCACCTTATTGTAGAAGCGTAATTGAGATGAAGGAATGGTTGTTGAACTTGCGTGACTTTGTTTTCAGTGGTACTTCTCGTACTGCTGAATCAAACAGTTTTACGTAGCCTGTCTTATCCACTAGACTGTATAAGCCCGCTTATTGTGTTGCATTCGACACTGTTGTTGGTATTCTGTCGCCTGGTCGTACAACTCCAATAGTTCGGTTTTGTTTGTTCTCTATTCTCAGGGTGAGCGCCTGTATCTGAGTGTGGAAGAACGAAAAATGCTATTGTCTATGGGCGTGCGTCTTCCGGCTCGTTTTCCTCTCAATCGGGGTGAGGAGCGTGCACTACGGACAGTTCGACGTAAGATACGTAACAAATTATCTGCACAAGCCAGTCGAGTCAAACGTCAAGAGTACATGAGCAATTTGGAACGTTGTATGGAAGTTTCCAACAAGGAAAATGAAAAATTACGGCGGCAGATTGCACAGCTGGAAGACGACAAACGGTGGGTCTTCCTGTTGTTAATCTTTGATGGTTTTCGCACTCATGCCTGTATTTTAGTGCGATTTCGGATCGCTGGTATTTGTTGTTCTGATATTCGGCAAGAGTGTTCTCAGTGGGAACATGATATGTACGGGAACGTCTACGGGGAAGTCTTCCCACAAAAAAATGTAGAAGTGTATGCTCAAAGCTGTATTCCTTCCCTCGCACAGACTTGATTTGCCTTTCTTGGCTTTTCAACCACCCGTCTAATATTCAAGTGCTTTCTTCAGTATTGCTTTCGGATGAAAAGATTGATATATATATATATGTAACACGAGGACGACCACTGGAAGTAACAAGTGTGGGGAGAGAACGCATCGTCATCATCATCATCAGCAGCAGCACCATCAGCATCATCATGAACGGCAATAAATCAATGGTTCACTCAGATGCTTAACTACCACACAACCATGAAGGAGAAGAAAACAAACCCTTCAACGAAAAGAGAAAATAAAAAAGAGGACGGGAAGGGATCTGACCACTAAAAATGGCTACAATCTATGTTCAAACATTCGGCATCAAGGTGCTTACACCTTGCAGACAAACAACCAAACTGTAAGTGAAAGCAATGCATCATAAGCAAAACAGCTTCCTCATGGTTTTCACTGCCTGGCATCAGTAAATGCACTCGATTCACAGACAACTTGGGCAAACAGCGACAACATTCACGCTACTGAGCTCGATTAGCCGCCATCTCGCCTAGTCTCCAACCACCGACTCTGTGAGTCGCGAGGGCCCCAGCCCGGGAGAGGAACTCAATCTACACTGGCCAACCCCTTGGTGAACGACTTAATTTCCCTACGCCAGGTCATTATCTGTCCACCTCGCACCTTACACCAGTCGGTCGCAGTGTCAGCCAACAGTGCTCGGTGTGGCAGACGACTATCTGGCCTCCTTAGTATCTGACCTAACCATCTAATTCCGTGCCAATGTGAGGATTGAATACAAAACCCGTTTGACAATCACTACCAAATACCCGCTTTTTAACCTTTTCGTTGCTTACTCGTTGGTGCCACCCGATTCGAGCAATCGAATAGAGACATTGGTGATCAAATATCTGGAGAAGATACACGTCTTCTACCCTGAGTGGCTGTTTCACTGTCGTAAAGTAGCGCAGTCCTCATTGTTGTCTGATACACGCGATCCTTCAGCATCAGAGAGATAACTCTCTATCGCCATAGATGCCCCAGATGAGCGAACATCTCCCTTGCTTTGGTGAGACGCTCTTCTGTCTTATTCTCTACACGTCCGCCGCCGTTGATGCAGCTTCTCCGGTACACAAACCGGCCAACAACCTCAGTCAGAGATGTCCATTTTCCTTCGGACCTCAGCCAGAAAACCTGGAGGGTCCTGTTGAAGCAAGTTTCAGTGTGGTTGCCTTCATACTCCGAATGCAGATTACACGGCTGCCGGTTCTAGCTGGAATCACCACCCACAAACAAGGCACGACGTGGCAATCGGCGAGTTGGCATTCGTAAGATGTGGTCAAGCCATGAAGTCTGAGATGAGATAAGTATGCTGATCGGTTAACGAAATCTATTCGTTCTGAAGACAAGTCGGCGAACTTCGGCATCACTTACTAGGTGTTCCCACCAGATGCCTCGAATGTTTCGGAAACACTGATGATCGAAATCGGTCACCCCGTGAACATCTTCCGCTCGAATGGATAAGGTTTCGAGGCCGTGTACGATAGAACTGCCCTTACTGTGGCATTATGCACTGGGCCTTTCACAGAAAGTCTGAGACGATACCGAAGTCAAAGATGGTGTAATTTGGCAAACACCATTCAGGCCACTCCACTAACGCTAATACAGCACCCGAGGTAAGTGAACTTCTCGACTACTTCCAGTTGCTCATCAGCAAGAGTGAAAGAAGGCGGAGAGTTCTGCCAGCCTTGAAACAGCATCTTGCACTTAATAGGTGCAAAGACCATACCGAACTGACGAACTGAAGCCTCTAGTCCGTCTACGATGTTCTCGCCTCCCTGTGAGGGCTTACGGATTGGGGCAACCTCGTCTGCGTATCTTATATCTCGGAGTCGAACGCCTGGGATTGATTCCACTCCATCGTATACGTAATCTGTCAGGGCACGTTTTGGAATCTCGTTTACTTCGATTTTGAATGGAATTTCGCATCTCACTTGTCACAGGTCGACGGCAGGCTGCCATAGGTCCTAGCCCGATTCGAGGTCTGACAGTAAATTGCTTTCACGATGTTCTCTTACTTCCCAGACACTCCTATCCTAAGTGTGCAGTCTTAGTGTGTATTGCTAGCGCAAAAGTTAAAGTAAGATCAAAGCGTGAATAACGCCAATGAAAATACGTAGATGGAGTATCAGTGTACCAAATGTACATCACTAACAAAACTGTATAACGATATGTTAGAACTTTTCAGGATTCTCATAGCATGGTAGGGGTGATTATGATTAGTGTAAACCAGTGGAAGCTTGCGGGGTATGATGAAATTAGGGGTTTATTCGAGAATAGCCCTTGACTGGTAGTTTTTTTTTGCTGGATGAGTGTACAAGTCTTTGAATCGAAAATCCTCATCATAAGACCGTTTACCGTGTAATTCGTAAGGCGGCGTCAAGGTCGGTGTGTGTTATTTAACGTACTACGTAGCGTCGATTACTTTTTTCCCTCGACGCGTCGCGTAGACGTATGTGACAGAACCCGGGTAGTTGTTCCGACAGTCTTCGTGGTCAACAGCCGTGCCAAACAATGAACAAGATGACGTATCGTTGGCACCGACATTAATGTTGCTGACGAAGTTGGGACTGTTGACCTTATCGGGCGTTGATTGAGTAAAACATAGCAGCTGTTATAGTTCACTTTATTCCTTAGAATGTGGGACGAAGGATTATGGATGTTGAGACAGGTTGTATGTTGGGTATGACGTTAAAGAGTTAATTGAACCCATGGCATGCTTGGCAGGTTCAGCAATTTAATTGAGAAATGTGTCTGGATGAATACATTGGAGATTTGATGATAAATCTACCAATGATGGTTCAGTTGACCAAACAACGATATGGCAGTTTTGGATACTGTCATTTGGACCCCTACAGCATCTCTGTCAACTGAATCAAAGACTCCTCTGTTGTCTAAAGAAGTAATAGCTGTCAGCCTTCTGATTAAGTAGCGGATTTTAAATATATGGAGGAGTTTGAAGGTGCAATCAACGCAGCCACGGCTAAGGCAAAATCCAGCTTGCCCACCGCACCTGTTGCTCGCTTGTTTCAGTCAGTCCACGAAGTGCGATGGCCGCAAGCAGCTTCGATCCAATAAGAATCAGTCCCTTAATGATTTGCATGTGAAATGGAGATGGTGTCAGCCAAATCTCAGTCATTCTCAACGACTTCAAATATCCAAAGTTTTTGGAGCACATCCGTCAGCTGTCTGTCTTAAGTTGAGCTCGTGTTTGTAAAAATAATCACAAGGTTAATCTATACTGGGTGTTTTGCGACGTTTCGGAGGCTTGGTCCTAAGTGAGACTTCTGTTTCTCAAGTCGGAGAAACTTCAACGGGTCAAGGAACGTCGGGATTTTCCAAAGGCCTGGTCGTCGGAGTGGATTGTTGGTTGATCTCTCGTTAGAATTGCTCACTCCAGCTTCCTAATTGAAGTTGACATCTCGGTTCGTGATCGATATCTAGGCAAGTGATCAAGTCTTTAAAGTAGCCACGCCGGTAGCTTGAACTACGGGCAGATACACAGACTGAAATTCAGGGCGTAGTACTGCGCTAAAATCTTGAAGTCATGATTCAGCAAGATAGGAGATGTCGGTGACGAGCGTCCTCAATGTAGATGCATGAGCTGCCTGCGTAAGTGTTCGAGCATTGGAGGTAACAATATTAGGTGTGTTCTTGAAGATAAATGTGGGTTTTTGACAGACGGGCAAGGCTGTCGTCTTGATGTATAATAAACTATCAGTCTGGTTGTGCCCTCCATCATGAACGCCAAATGAAACAAACCACTGGTATGCGCGTTGAAAACAAAATTGGAATGGGGGTTCACTAGCTGAAGGAGCATTTGCCAGACAAGCAGAATGTGAAACAGATTGATTTGGTGCAGTAGAAGAAGTGCTCAAGTGTGGAGCGCAATAATGAACATAAGCTTTTAACTAAATGGTGGTCGGTTCTTCTGGTTGTCATTTTGTCCATAGCCCACAGGAACTGGCTGTTTCTTCGATTGTGCATAGTTCACTGCGTCTGAGGGATTTGGCCTATTGTACTATGAATCTGTGGAATATCTGTCACGTGTATTCATGATTTCATTCTTCGTTTCACACAGTGGATCGGTTTCACGAAATCACCACGTTGTAAATCGAACCTCGTTTGAATTCCAAGTTAGTGTATAGTGTAATCACGTATTACTGACTGCAATAGTAACGGTATGCTTTGGATCGCAGGTGAAGTGTGCATCCACAAAGACCAGATCCTCCCCTTCTAATATGAACATCAAACAAGGAACACGGGCAATGTATGTACACGATTGATCGCCGAGGTTGCTCTCGATGTTACATCAGACTAGCACGATCATTCCATCACGTGCACATGAACCGATTCATCGCTTGACGTCCACACAATCCATGTTCAACATGTTTCCGTCTCGGTCTTCCTTTTGCTCCGTTATGATAATGTCCGAACGCACTCAGTTTCTGCACTTGGCGTACAGGATAGGTAACGTCGTGTACTCTTTTTGTTGAGAACCGTATGTTCGTTATACTACATTCCGAAAAGTGTGGGTTCATAAGTCGCTCTTTTGAAAGCAGAATAACACGTTGTAGTCGAGGTGATAATTTACAAGGAAACCACTGGTCGCTTGGAGACCGGCTATCTGTCATACGTACTGGTGACTCTTATAACAGATGACGTACTTGTTTGTTAGCTTTTTGATTCCATATGAAGTACTCGTCCAGCCGCATGTCAAATATTGTGTTGTTCTGTGCTGTTGTTTGTTCATGGAGCCGTGAGTTGTCACGTGACTTAAATCGATCATGATTACAAACTGCACTTGGAATAGTCAGCCGTACATTCATTCTCTGCTAGTGCACACATTCCTTACTCATGAATGGCGTAATCAATTCTCATATTTAACCCAGGAGAAAATTTATCGCATCGCTATTATTGTTAGAGTTTATTCGCCTCCGAACTTCCGTGGTTTATTTCGCACTATCCACGTTATCACGTTTGATCTGCAGTATACTATTTATGCCTGTCATTCCAGTTTTTCCCGCACCTCGCTGAATGTACTGGTTTGCCACCAATCGTTGTTGATTTTAGTACGTTGCTGATAGTTATTGGCTGACCAGCGTGTTTCTCTAAATGCCCGCCGTATCCAAGACCTCTTGGTTTGATCTTCCCTCCTGCTATCTGATGGCTGGGCAGCGAATGTAGATTGTGTTGCCTTGCTTGCTTATGCAGAATACATGTTCGATGTTTTCTCGTGCTCGTCTCACCATCTGCTGCAAACTATCGGAAAGATATGTTGTATCATGCACGAAATAGTAATGCGTCCGATAGAAATCAAATTTTCGTCCCTGTAGTAAAGAAAGCGGAAAATCTTGGTCCCAAGACTAACGAGACTGTCTCAACCAATTGCTCCCAGGTCAAATCAGAAGACGAGTACAAAAAGCTACTTTGTACCGCTCCAAAACTTGTGTGATATGGATTAAAATGTAGGACATTCATACGATGCACGATGACCTACAAACACCCTCGAGTCAGAAGATCGAAGAAAAGTTACTAAAAATAGTTGTTAAGATCACTAAGCCACCAGCCAACGGAGTAGATGTGGATCAGATGGTGAGATAGCAAAGATCACCTTTGGATGGTTCTGAGAATTCGTGCTAATTTTGATTGGGCGAAATCGCTTTATCTAAGAAGGAGGCGGCTTTGAACGGAAAAAGTGGGGTTTCTTAACAGTTTCCATCATAGAATGTTCTCGTTCCTTCGTCTAGCGCGAGTCGCTACTGATATGTTGACTGAGATGCTAGCAGTATTACAACGCCTTTTTGTTTCTTAAGACAAACCAGTGCCATCACCTTTATAACCAGCCACTGGAAGATTAATAAGCTTCTCAACTACCCTATCCCTATATGCTCGTATGCTCTCATATCACACAGACCGATTAAATTATACTTTTATATCATCTGCAGCGATCTTATGTCACATGTTCGTAGACTGCGGTCTTACGTTGCAAGATTGTTGAACCGGGAAGACCGACGCACCCCTTTACCTCTGTTTGTGCGACCAAAAAAAGACCCAAAGTTCTCCAAAACAGCATCTCAGGCAGCAGCTGGTGGTACCAGTTTGCTGATCGTGACCTTCGTGATTTTGGCGTGGACTGCTTTGGTCCCAGTTCCCTCGGGAAATTCAACCAAAACCGATGTGACACGTGCAAATGGTGTTTTTAGCTTCTTCCCTGGTGAGTCTGGTTAATAATGATGTCCTGTTTTCGAACCTCATTCTGACTCACTGAGCCTTTGGAACGTCTTCTATGTATCTCCTACGTTTTAAATTCCATCTTAGAGATCTTTCACAATGTGCTACTTCATGGTTATCATGTATTTTAATGTTGATATGCTCGAGATACCCCTAGTGGGTGATAAGAAGTTCTACCGATTGTGAAAAAGGTTGAATGATTGTTTTTCTTAGGTGTGCTGACATTCATTAATTGACACTGAATGCTCCCCGTTTGTTTCATGTGGAGCGAAGTGTGCGTACTGTGTATAATTGTTCGAATCTCAGATAATCACATTTATGTTAGCTGGACCCTTACACATGTGAACAATCAGGAAATGTTTGGAACGTTAGTATAATCGTTTCTGTGGTGTTTGCTTGGTCATGCCGATGTTCGTCTGCAGTTATATTTACATAAATTTATGGAAAACCTTGGTGAGAACGTATTTCGGATGTACAGTATTGAACAACCAGCTGAACCGCGTTCAGGCTGTCCAGCCAACCCCTTTCAAAATGAAGCCCCAGGCTCGGTTTATCCTCCTGTCCGAAATCGCCAGCGGTACACATCCTTGCCTTGGAGTTTAAACTCCATTCGTGGGACAGGGGTTTAAACTCCGACCCACGTTCTCATTAGGTGTTTGTGCCACTACACCGCTGACGTCACTTTAGGCCTGCTCTAATTGTCTTGCAAAAGCTCAATCACGTCCACTTATGAATGATGCTCCAAATTGCCCGACTACATCGATCAATAATACGGCTATTCTTCCGTCATTCCTAACTGATGGCCTCAAGATCAGAACTTGTCAGACGTTGTGGCTATGGGCAGTTACTCTATGTCCTGTCAACCTGGTTGGGCATTACTTACAAGCGAGTGTGAATGTTTGCTTGGTTTAGTTATTCTGTCGTGCCAATCGCTCAACGATCAGCCCAGTTGCCTCATGAGAACACGGACTGAGGTTCACACCCTTGGATGTGCTCTAGTAATTCGTTCTGTCAGAAGCGAAACCTAAATCTAGTGCTCGTTTTAGAAACCAGCGAAACCTGTTGTCGTCTGTTTGCTGTATCCAGCCGGTAGCAGTCAGCGTCCTCCACTGCTTATCAGTAATTTAGTATAATATGTACACCTAATTCAAATTTGATGTATTAGTAGATAACCGATGTAACCTTACAGGTTCAGCTACTCATAGTACTGTCAAGAGGCAGTGTAAACGGATCAACGTAATAGAGTGAATTGTAAAGGCAAACATTTTTATGCACAACGGAGGTTACTGATCGTACGAAAAAATTTTAATAAAAATTTCAATTTGAGTCCACAGAGGTCATGGCCAAACAAGCGAGACTTGTGTGTTTGAGCTAGACATACACGTGAGTAGGTACGTGATAAGTGAAGGTCAGTTGATTTACGTTTAGTGTGGATTTCACTTGACAGATCAACCCAGCACTGAAAAATTGATTAATCGAGATGGCCCATGAAATATGCAAAATAGCAGACGTTTCAGATCAGTTTACTATGCTTCTCGCTCGTTTGATGATTGAAATCTTTGTTATTCTGTTGCAGTGTGTACTTAAACGACAAAAACTGCCGTTACTTGTTTTGATGCCTAAGGCAAAAAGCGCTCTGTACGCTCGTGTGTTTATTTATGTTACAAGCTTTCCGAGTTTAAGTTTCTTAAGTGTCTCTCCTAACAGTAAGTTAGTTCACACTACGTTTTGCATCTAAAAAGAGCCCATTGTTGGGTTACTATGATCTTGCTTAGACAACCGTTTCAGATGAAACTTCCAAGACATACCCGAAAGTTTATACAATGAACGTCTATTCCATCTAGTCTGGTTAGCGTTAAGATCGGTTCAGGTGATTTTTAGGACCTTCTACGCACTCAGTTTTTGATGTCTCCTAGTGACTTCATCAGTTCGTTGGAACGTTTTTTGAGAATTAAAAGGAAGCTAACATTAGTTATGCATTCGGCCTCAAATATCTTTTCTTTCATCCACATTTCACGAATACAATATATCGGATGCTTGTAGCCACATTATATCAACATTCACAAAATCAGAATGGTCACAACTGTGAGCATGGGCTGTTGGAACATTATTTGAGCGTTAAATTTGTCTTTAGTTTTCTTTAACTGATCTTTTCATCAGATTTTCGAATAATTGACATTTCTCTAGAAACGAACAAAAGTAGTCTTAGTTTTAACCAGATATCGTGATTATATTACGAGCCCGCCACTATTCAGTGTCTCTCTTGCGCTATTTAACTTCTTTGACAGTTGTGTAGTTTGTTGATCTGTGAACAGTTGTGTTGGACGGTTTGTAGGTGTAAAGAAAAGGTGAATGGAAACAGATGAAAGGAAACATCACTGAAGCTGTTGGTTGCAGCCATATCAACAATGAACATTGAAACAACGTTCCATCAACTATGTGCATCTAATTACCTATGGGACTTAGCTGGAATGGTGGTTAAGAAACTTGTCGTGTGGGCTGTTTCTCACGTTTATGCCGATCGAGTAATGATGTAAAACTCTCACCGATGCAACCGCGATCACAGAGTTGCACTGTGTCCCAGTGTGAACAGATCCTAATTGTGAAGCAGCTCTGTCTGCAGAGTAACCTTCCTATTCCATTACTTAATTTCAACGATTGACCCCTATACTGCTCATCCCTGTTTAATGGGACGAGATGTACTAGGGCTTGGAGTATTTTGCAGATAAGAATTAGGTTTCCTTGAAGTGTCTGTGATTCAGTGAAAATGGATCTAATTCTGCCAGTCTTCCTGAATGGGGAGTTCTTCTGAGCCGCGTAATTCTCCTAATCACCCGTCTTTGAACTCTTTCAGTAGCTGCCAAATCCTCCTTAAGATAAGGGCGACCAACCTGTATGTTCGTTTCCAGGTGTGGACAGATTTCGGAGGGGAAAATAATGGGGAACAGTTTAGGTCAGGGGGTTTCACAAATTCTCCCTAAAAGGTTCATGGTTGGTCGTGCCTTTTTAGCCATGGCTGTACATTTTGTAGATTAGCTTAAACTCTTTGTCACCATGGTCTTTGGGTCTCGTTTGCATACTAACTAGTAGTTTTATGTCGTCAGAACCTTAGCCAACACAATTTTGATGGTTAGTTTGCATGACTTTACATCTGTTGACATTTAACACCAAGTTATTTTCCGTGGACCACTGGTTTAGACAGTTCAAATTATTCCATAATGTTATCAAATTTTCCGGACACTAAAACTCGCCAGAGGTGTGTGCCGTCGGCGAGCAGCAATATAGATGATTTCACTAGACCGAGTTGTTTAAGAACGAAAAGACTGAATAACAATGATCCTCAGATTAGTCCTTACTGACCGATGCTGTTTTAAGGAAGCTACTCTACCTATTCACCATAACATTGAACTTAAGTTCAGTCAGATAGTCTTCAAGCCACGTGAATAAGCGCGCATTGAGACCCTAACTGTGGGGCTTCCATAGTAAAGTGGAGTGTTTAATTTTGTCAGTGACCTTAGAAAGGTCAAGTAAACCATGTCCATGGCTAACCGTGTGTGATTGGTTCGTGGTCTTCAATTTTTGGCGAGAGAGAGAGTCATTCAGCAATCTCTCCGTTACTTTAAAGACCACTAAAAGTAAAGCTATTAGTCGACAGTTTATTGGGTGATCTCTACTTCCAAGTTTGAAAATAGCTGTGATTATGAACTGTTCCTAGGCTTTCAGCAGATAGTCAGTTGACATTATGCGATTGAAAACTATTGAAAAGGATCCTGCTAATTCCCTGACGCAGTTTTTCAAGACGACAGAGGATATCAGATGTGAACGGGCTGATTTATGGATTAGTAGGCTCTCTAGTTTGAATTTGGTGAATTTATCAGAGGATTGTGGTGAAGAAACGCCAACCTCATTCTTCATGTGTGCTACGACCTTGCTGTAGAAAAGCGTGGGATTCACCCTCAGCTTTTGGGAAGGACCACTTTGATAGCAACATCGATCCTTTTTGATGGAAGTCGTGATGCGATTGCGCCACACGACATCCCTAACAAACAACCTCAGTTTGTTCTAGTTGGTACCTGTCTCAAGCTGAACGTTCCAATGTAATCCGACTTTCGGTTCTATTTCTCAGGTGTCTCGGCTTTCCATTAGGTCGGACATACTTCATTGGAACAGGGTTATTAACGTTGTCAGAGACTTCCTCACCGATGAGTTGCTAGTAATCATCCAGGCTGAGTGTGATAATGGAGCCAGATCATCCAACCTTGTTGAGCTATGTCTTCATCCTTGCGGAATTTGCCTTGTCATAGGCCTCTAGATCTGTATTTTGGAGAATGTGTTGTCTAGTTCCGTTTAGGTAACTAGATTCGCTTATCCCGTGATCACTGCGACCAAGTGGAGCCGTGGTATTTAGATTGCCTACCCTGTCAACGTCGTTGGTAAGAATGCGGTGAAAACAAGACGACTTTTTTTAAACATTCGCCACCTCGTATGACACTGGAAGTGCTGAAATGGTCTAACGTCCATTACCTTCTAGAGGGAATCTCCGGCGAATGAAGATGTTGCAGTATTGGTTATATGGTTCTTGAAATCTGACTCCGGGTGTTTAAAAACTCAATATCAGCGTATGAGCATAATCTGGAGATGGTTTTCTGCGCAGAGCCTTATGCGAGGTTGCGTCGGCAACCTTAGGGGCAGAAAGAGGTCTGTAAATCACACCAACCAAACAAGTGAAGTTTTTGAGTGACGTTAACTACTTGCCAGACTGGTTCCGGAAGACCCAGTTGCACTGTGTCATGAATACTTGAGATCTTTAGTTGTGGTCCTAAATAAAGATAAATTATGCATAATAATACTCCTGCACCTACTTCCCTTAACCCCTTGGAACTTGGACGACGGCTGCATCTGACCATATTTGTCTCGGTCAGGGCGTATCCTGATTGTGCTCTCACTTCTGTTATGGCTGACTTTAGCTCAGCTTCTCGAAGTCAGTCTGAGAAGATATCGGGAAAACTCAACTGCTGGAAAATTTTTAGAAATTCCTTCCTGTCCTTCCCCTTCCGGTTTACTAGCATTCTTGAATTACTCTCGGGCTGGTTGAACTCAGTTACTGACAAACAAACTACTAAGGGCGAGTTTAATTATATTATCCTGGGTGCGCTGACGCTTGTATCTACGGTGTTTACTCTGCAGTGTCCGTCAATATGAGTGGGCTGGTTTTGCTGCCGCTTCTTTCCATTCACTTCGATTAGGTTGGTCAACTGGAGTTGCACAAGTGTTCTAGGTTTCGAGTAGCTTAGTTGTGAGCGTCTTACTGATTGACCCTATTTAACGGAAGGTGAGATGTTATTCTGGTCAGCAAAGTAAGTCTCGGAATCAGCATGCTTACTAAGCAGTGTCGCAGTTCTTCAAATCAGGAATTTCTGCGGATTCAGCAAGACAGGTTGGAATGTGCGGTGCATTTTCTATGAGGCGAAAGATGTGCTTACTGTGTAACAGGCTTTGTAACGCACTCTGACGCTCTTGTGAAGTTACGGCAACTCTGCAGGTTGCATACACTATCTTAGATACTCGGCTGGGACCTCTTTTGAAGTATTTTAGACCAAAGGTTAAGTGAGCTCGAATCTCGTACAGAAGATACGCTAGACTGCCATCGTTCCTTCGGATCCCCTTGTCACAGACCGCACATCTTGAAGGCATGAGTTACTAAGCGATCTCTCAGTTCACTACAACCATACCACAAACTGTTAACAATCAAGCGCACGAGAGTGCTCATACTTCCGACAATTAGTTACACCGAGGCCATGAGTGAGTAAGAGAAACAGCACATCCTGTAAATCTAAAAATATCAGTAAGTGAGAATTAGTTCACCTTGTAGATATCGCATGAAAGTTTGAGACCAAAAGATACAGCATCTGTCTGTAGACTACGCTCGAGGTTAGTTTAGGGTTGGGGTCGGATGCAAGTTGATTTACGTTCGAAGAACTGGGAGTGATGACCCCAAGTAGGTGGGACGCTTGCCAGTGTTGAGCGAACTTGATAAGTTGATTAAATTTGAGATAATGTCTCGGTTGCAAGACATGTTTGCTGTTATTAACAGTCTGAAGTGTAAACGTCAGGCTAAGAATTCCCTTCGAATTCTTCTCGTCGGCGCGCTTAGCGAAACGACCAAATATAGAACTAAATATCAGGTTTTAGACGTCCTCACGACCGGAAATGAACGGTTTTCACGTGGATGGATCAATGCGTTCGCCGACCAAAATATTGGTCTGTCGGGGTTGCCTTTGATGTAGGTGTGGCGACTGTTTTTTAACCGAGGGCTGATCAGGTTTCCGATCGTTTGTAAACGTTGTCTCCGTGTTTAGGTTGATGGTGTCAGTCGAGTGGCCATACAAACTATCTTTTTTCTGCCATAGGACTGCATCGTGGTTTTTTCGCAATTATTGAAAATACATCCTCAACGTGTCCTATCAGATCCAACTCACCAGTTTCATTGATCCAAAAGATGTCCTGTATAGCCGTTTTTCTAATTTTGACAGATACGTTTTGCAAAAGTTTCACGTTACATCATCACTTCACCGGACTTCATTTCATTTAAGATTCACCAGGTGACAATCTGATTTTTGAACGCATGGTAGTTCGAACGTATCACTATGTAATATCCATCCCAGAGATTGTTACAACGATGAAGTTCTTTCAAACGAGTTCGTTTGCTATATGAACAAACACTACACGTTAACAATTCATCGTTTTGTGTGCATCTGTCCTTACCACTATTTTTGTTGTAAATGAGCCTCGATCCCCCGGTACCCACTCCTACACGGACTGTTGGTGCTCATATTTTAACTGGACCGTATAACCTATTTTGTGCACTTTGTGCCTCAAGTGCAATGCATCATACTTACAGGCCGATCTCGTACTTTGCTTGAAAGCAAATCGACTGAGGCCACAGCTTACGAAGAAGTAGCCCGTGCGGAGCAATCGAGACACTCTAACGCGTTGGGACAAAAACCGGGTCCCTCGGGTTCTACAGAAGACCCAAACGGTGAACAGGTGAGCCAGTTAACTAAGTTCTTGTAATCTTTTTTGCCAATATCATCATGTTTTAAGGCATTCATTCAACCTGATCGGGATAGTTCGCCGTGATTTTTTAGCTTGTATTAAAGCTATTCTCATACTTAAAAATATCAGGAGGCAAAAACGTTAATCGTGTTTGCTGATTTATGTAATGTCAAGAAGTTAGTTAGGACTTTCAGTATAATGTAGATAGTGTGTGGGGGGGCTTCTAAGGTTTTATTGATGAACCTTCTATGTAGCTGGTCATTCATTTGTTATCGATCGGCTTTAGTCTGACCTGTTAAAACCTGTGCACTGCGGTTGATTTCATGTCTAAGTGTACTAGCTAGAATGAACCATTTTACTAGTCTGAACAAGTTCTCTAACGTTTCGACTGAAGCTAATGCAATACTTTTAACGATTTATTCCAAGCCTTCATTTTAGCTGCCTAGCTGCACACATACATCATATACATCTGCGAGACTTGTTTACTTCGGAGAATTATTGGAACGATTTCAATAGGTTGTGTATGGTTTCCATACAACCGTTCATTTGTCAGGTTCCCATCTGTCCTTTGAAAGATGCATATCTGCACTTCACGTGTCCTCGTTATCTTCTTTTTAAGGCTGACACATTCTTGAACCTCTCGGCTGGTTCAGGCAACCAGAGCAAATTTGAGCGTCTGATGGTGAAAGAAGGCTTGCGAAACTCCCTGCCAAGCGACGACGACTTTTCGCGCAGTGACCCATTATACGCTACACATATCACATTGGCTGCTACTCTAGAGCTTTGAGCTCCTCTTTCTTCACACATACTTTTAAACTGATACACAATTAATTCAACAAAATTGGTGATTTCTCAATTCAGGTTGTTGTTTCTTCAAAAACTACGTCTCATTCAGTATCATATCGTTATTATTTTTACTGTACTCATGAATGGCGGACGTTGGGTATGCGCATTTGGTTTAACGGTTCCCATCGTTTTCAGAAATCGAAATTACCGGATTGTGTGCTTGATTTACCCACTGTCAGATCGACCCGCTGATCTCATGGGCTGCAAGCTGGATAGAATCACCTGCTTATCCTTTGAAGTGAGAATCAAGAGCAGGTTTTAACTTCTACTGTGTGTTTCCTGAAGGAATCTAGTAGTGTCTGGAACTATGCACGGTAGTCTTATTTCGACCATCCTGCTTGTGTATCGTACAAGAGTGGACGGGGCAGTCACCAACAGTCAGCCAGCGTGAACAGAATGTGAAAAGTACATGTTAGCCCCCTGTCCCCTTCATTTACATGTCATTCCGGTATCATTTGTTGTTGTTTATACAGGTGAATGCATTGACTTCTCACATGAACCCACACGCTGCTCATGACTGCGACACATTGAATACTGCGCATGATTAAACAGAAAAGAAAGCACTCATAACAACTTTATCCTGTAAAGGATCGCTTTTCATGTCACATGCTACTATCATATGTCCATTTTCCTGACGGTTAATGCGCGTATTCCTTTTTCTACGCTGTTTGTGGGCTCGGTGGTATGGACTTTTTTTTGTCTGCTACCACGTTAAAAGCTTCCGTTTTGAGATTTGAAGGCCTCTGTATTCTTACAACCATTCTACTTACGTCATTTATGGGAGTAGAATGAAACGACCCAATGGGCCAAGGCAGGCGGTGAATATTAAGAAACGATCTGGACCTCCCTATGAAGCTTCAACGGTGCACTGATACATTACCATCTTTGAATAGTTGGTCGATACTAAAAGTAAACATTCGTTTGATGAATTACTAGAGCGTAAATCATTAACCGGCTTCCCCACGTTCCAGCTGACCTGCTATATTCGCCGAATCTTCATTACTCCATATTGTGAGGATATTTATGCCCCGCCCACTACTGTGTGATTCAGCTGTGGAGTATTACTCCACCCAACTTCCTGAAGCATATTTGTGATTTAGTGGTCTACCTTACACATTACGCTGCATCGGTAAGTAGTTGGAGCTGTGTTAAGGTAGCTAGGCGGACATGGGTCTTGTGTAAGTTCTAGTGATAAGCAGCCACTTGATAAATGACCGATATTAATCATAAGATCACTTAGACGATCGCTATTGGGTAGAAAACATTCAGCTAGTGCTCATACGTAAAATTGCAGTAAATTTGAACGAAGCAGTACATGTTATTCATGTACAGGGATTCACACATAGGGATTTGCCAATCAGAAGATACTTGGCCAGTCCAGATTAAATGAGAGGAGAGAACGATGAGGGTATTTGACTCGGTAGGATAGGGAGCTGGGTCATTGTTCTTAGGCTTGACTTCTTCACCTGTATCCTCATTATATGTGATTAATAAACTTCCGCTGGGAATCTGTTACGATCTAGCTGATGTGGCAGAATCGCTTGAATAATTATTTGCCCAAATAGAAACCATATGTTGGAGTGGCAGATGCACCCGTCAGACCGGACGGCCCCGTGTTTCAAACTTACCGATGATTAAAGTTCGTGAGCTGTGTATTATCGGTCGCCTGTATTGGACGAAGCTCAAACACCAGATGTCGTACTAATTATATTCTGTTTCATTTGTACAAAAGTCTGAAAACGGACTATGTGGGGATTCACAGCAGTTAATAAGTAGACAAAAATAAGGCAAGCGGCACAGCGGTAGTAAAACCTAAGTATTTTCAGGAGTTTTACGCTGCATGCGATTGAGAGTTTTTACGGTAATTTAGGATTGGTACTGTGTATTTTGAAAACTGTTTATAATAACGGCTGAAGACGGTTACAACGATCATAGTACCATCCCCACTGCCAACCGTGAATTGCAAAAGGATGGTGTCGTAATGGGACCGCCGCTGGGATCACCGTTTACAGACATGTTCATGGCGAAATTAGAAAACGAACAACTGAGTTCAACAATTCGCCAACACAATTTTTATAAGAAGTATGTTGACGACATCCTCTGCGTACTCAATAACCTAGACCCAACTGACATCTTGACAACATTCAACTCCGCGCACCAAAATTTACAATTTTGGTTGGAGACAGAAATGAATAGCCAGTTAGGCTTTTTGGATGTACGTTTACGTCACCGTGCTGATGGTTCAATTCAGCGGGCGATGCATAGAAAGGATACTTGGAATGATCAGTATATCCATTTCAATAGTTTCGCATCACTTGCATTGAAAAGAAATCTGATCAAATGTTTGACGGGAAGAGCCTTAAGGATTTGCACGGAGGATACAATTGCGCAAGAATTAGCATTCATTCGCACAATATTCATACAGAATGGCTATCCGGGAAGGTTCGTAGATAGGGTCATGCAACAACGGAGTGTAATAGACCAGCTGTACCTTATAGAAAAGAAAATAGTGCATATCGGATTACCATTCCAAGGCGATACTTTAGCCGGAACTATTACACGTAGGCTCACAAGCGCAATCAACAGAACATTCTACGCCGCTAAATTACGAGTCCACTTTACGTCCAATCCGGTTTTGTGCCCACGCCTAAAAGACCAAGTGCCTATATCTGCAGCCTTGTTTTGTGTATACTCATTTACTTGTTCCTGTGTGACCAGTTATGGTGGCCGCACGACTAGACGCTTATCGGAACGGATCCGGGAACACCATCCGGATTGGCTCAACAGTGGTATAACGAAGTCTGTCTGCAACGCCATACTATCACACCTGGTGGATTCAAATCACACTGTCAACGTAAAGGACGCATTTCGCCCAATCTACCGAGTTAAGGCCATCCGGTCGAGATCCGTGAAGTGTAGGATTCTGTCTACAGCAGCGGCTATTGGGATCCGAATGTATAACCCACCTCTGTGCGCTCAGAAACGTTTTCTTCAGGCTCTGGATCTGCCCTGGCCATCCCCCACCCGGTTAGCTCGTCAAGACCCATTGTTCAAATGGGTACTTGATTGCAGTGTGACATTAAACTGATTGACCTCATGAACCACATGTCCCCCCGTAAACTCCCCTAACGATTCTCCCGTGAAATGTGTGATATAAATGTGATGTATTTAGCCTGATAATGAATCAGTGAAAACGAACTTGTTCGCCACACATTGTTTTTCATGACTATGTTGGGAATTTTGACAAAATTGCAATAATATTCTCCGAAGCATCCAACCAAGGGTGACCGCATATTTTTGACCCCAACCGGTAATCGGGTTAGAGCCAAAGAGGACCAACCCGGACAACAATCTACATTGTCGCTTGACGAGAGATGGGTTTCACACCAGTGATTAGTGAATGCTGGCTTGGATTTGACGATGCGCAGGGAGCTCATTTCTCCAGCACCATCGTCAACTGTTACACAACTCCCGAGAAAACCATTTTGATTAAATTAGAAGAGTACACCAACGCGTACCTCCATCAATCTGGAGGCCGTGCTCTAGACGTACAAAATGGCGACTGCATCTGTTGTCAATGCGCAAAGCGATATCATCTATACAGCCCATGCCTACCGTTGTTTCCTAGGCGGAGTTCCTGTTGTTCAGAAGTGTAATTGCTATTTACCGATGCTAGACGTAGTTATTCCCGAGCAGCTGATGGAGGATGCGATTGCCTCCAAGATTTTTGGATAATCTGTGGAACAGAAAAGACGCCAGCAGCTTGGAGGTAACTAGAAGCAGAGTGACACCTCGTTGGCTAGTGCATACACTGCAAATCTTTGAAGATGGAAGTGACTATCGATTTCTCTCAAAATGACGGGGCTACCTTAGTATGCTAAACGTTAGGAAACAAGATGAATTTCCCAACATGTGCGTTCTTCCCGTTTTTATTTCATTTGTATACAAGTCTGGAGACAGACTGAATACAAATTCAAGACCATGGGACAAACACTTAATAAGGAAAGTAGACAGAAGTGGGGCAAGAAACACAACGACAATAAAAGGTAAAGTAGTTTTATGTGGGTTTTACGCTGCAAGATCATCTGAACCGGATGCCTTAATATCGCCGAAGAATTTGGATTTCCTTTCTAATCTTTGCTTCTACATGGGGACGTGCGAGCATAGCTAGGCCCACAACTCAGCGTAGCTGGTGAAGAAGGCCAGTTGGATTGCAAATGAAGTTTCTACATTCCCGACGTTCTATCTTACTGCATTGTTTGCTCCGCAGGCTATTTACTTACACCGGTGGTTTGGGCAAGGTGGAATAGCCCTCATGAATTTCGGGATGCAACAGCTAGTCCTATTTGAGTTTCACGTTCTGACCGTCGGGTTTTGCTATCCCCCTTTTGGCCTCTTGAGATTAATGCGCGTTTCCTTGCGCTCGCTATCAGCTTGTACTATCCTTCCAGAATGTGCAGTAGCCAATGAATCGACCTAAAACAGTTGGGACTAACCGAATGACGAACTTCCTGAGGTCGCGTTCATCGTTAATTTAAGTCACAAAATGGGACGAAGGCCACTATAGTTGAGGAGCTTGTTTTGTCGTTGTTTGGCAAAGTTAAGCCTGAGTATACCACATCGGATGAGTTTGCGCCATAGAACACCACTTAAATGTTCAGATAGTTCAGCGTAAATCAAAGCGTGGTTATGTCAGTGTGCGATTGAAAAACTGACTTGCAGCGCAACAAGTCCGCTGCTCCGAACGGGTCGAACTGATCAGATTCGAAACAATTTTCATCGAGCCATGATGGCAGTTTCCAACTTATCTCAAGCTCACTCGATAATTGCGACTACGGTTTGGAAGGTGGGACGATGATGGTTAATGAGCAGGTCGTTCATGGGGATAAGTGATAGTTAACTGTCATGGCAACCTCGTCGTAATGGGCAGTCAGACAAATGATGATATGGTTGGCAGGTTGACCGAATGAATGCTCTTATTTCCCCAATCAAAAGGAACGTTTTGTGAGATCCGAATTCCCTTCCTGACTGGTTATGTCAAGGGAAGTTTTGAATGATTATAGAATGCTCACTGGTTTTATCTGAAAGGTACAGTTACGTGAAAACAGCCGGTGATTTAAACTGTTCATCCGAACCAAAGCCTCAAGATATCAGTTCTCTTGTGCCGATGTGCTCAATGTTTCAAGAAAATTGAGTGTTCTCGGCCCACCACTTTCGGGAAAACCAAGGAGAATGACAAAAGGAATAACACCAAGTGTTGGAGTATGTGCAAAAGAACCTCCAGTTTAGCTTTCAACAAACCAGTAATACCATGGAAGCACCGACGACTCTGACGAGAATATGAGCAGAGCATAACTTTCATACCTGAATGATTAGTCAGGTCCATTGCCTTCAATTAGAAAACAACAACTTATTGAGGCGGCCTTCTAATTGGTGCCTGCAACACGGTGACATTTACTGGACATTGTTCGGCGTTGAAAACGTATTTCACGGCAATGATTGCCCACATGGAGCACAGGAGAGCCGTTGAAGATCACTCGTTTGAGCAGACTAACAGTCAGTTAAGGTGGAAGCGAGTGACTGGATTTCCCACATGCATGTCGTAACAGATGAGGCGATTGCACACCACACTTCACTATGACCAGCTTCGGGCAATTTCGAAGTTAACAATGAAAGTCATTATCGATCAACATTGTTTGATGAATTCTAAGGTGCCACCATGTATCAGTTAGTACAGCACGGCTGGAGTGGTAACATACGCAAGTTCACTTGACACCCACGTGGTTCAATGTTCCCACGTTTTGGTACCATCATCCATCATAGACAGCAATACATTAGTGGTTCACACTCAACTGTCACACAACCATGAGGAAAAAGCAAACCCTATACAGGAAGAGAAAAGGAAAAATGAAAGGGACCTAACTACTGAAAACAACTACGTCCATATTCAAACATTCAACATCATTCAACATTCAACAACCGAGCTGCAAGTGAGATTAGGGCGTCATCAGCGAGACAGCTTCCTTACGGATTTTGCTGTCCCGCATCATTAAATGCACTCACCTCACAGACAACAACTCGGCCAAACAACGACAACATTCACGCCACTGAGCTCGATTAGCCGCCATCTGACCTAGAGTCTCCAGCCACCAACTACTCTGTGAGTCGCGAGGACCCCAGCGCGGGAGACGACCTCCATCTACGGTGGCCAACCCCTTCGTGAACGACTTCATTTCCCCTTATAGTCGAGAAATACGACAATTATTGTCTGGCGATATACATGACGTTGTTCTAGAATTTGACAAAGAGTGGGAATGTGATCTGTACATCCCCGCCCGGAACGAAACCCTGCCTGTTCTTCCCTAATGTTTACCTCCCGAGCTGCGGTCAGTCGGCGAAGTATAATGGATGCTAGAACCCTAGAAATGACTGGGGTCAAACTAATTCCTCTGTGGTTTTCACAAGAGCCCCT